>JAUCNO010001851.1:12148636-12166141 GCA_032353835.1 Enteromius viviparus
TATATATATATATATATATATATATATATATATATATATATACAGTATATATATATATATATACAAATGACCAAAAATAACATAACAAAACAATAAAAAAATTAAATGATCAAAATCATATTCCTCTCACACACAAATTATTGAGGACTATTTGGTTTCTTGGAATCTCTAAAAATACAAAATGAAAAACGGCCAAATCATCTATATCAGATACTCCCAGTTTCTCTTAATAACAGTCAACAGCTTTGTCATAAATACAGCACAAATACCAAAAATATTCTATATATCCAATAAAATTATGGATTGCATAGTGAACATTGTTTTGGACAATGGTAGTCCAGTAAAGTCAGTAAAGAAAGTGTCACCGATATAAATATACCAATTTACATTTAACCTCAATAACGTTTTAATTAAAATGCTTAACAGCAGAAATGTATTAAATATCTGAGGTCTGTAATTAATTAAAAACAATGACCCTTGAATTTGCATTATAAAATAAACTCATTCAACAGGATGAAAAAACATGTATGCAGTTAAAAAGTTTGAACAGACAAAGTCCTGACAATTTCTGTACATTTAAAAAGAAAAAGAGTAATAGACACCATAAAATCCATTAAAACCCACCATTTATAACTAGAGTATTTCTCTTCAAAACCACAGGAGACAGAAACGTTCCCCAAACTGAAGAATCACCCATTGGCTCAGAAATAACTTAGCTGTCATAAGTCAGCTAAAGTAAGACAAATATGAAGCTTCATTAGATAACTGAAGTGCTGCACTCCATGCCTGGACATTTACTATCGGCCTAAATATATGCGTGATTATGCGCAATTTTATTGTGTCGCATTACAGAAATGGACTGTGTTATGGATTGAAATTTAATGTCAGATTGCTTCATTCCTAGACATTAATTGAGCCACTGAGATCTGTGTAACACCCTATAAATAAGTCGGAATGGTCCCAGTCTGTTCAGTGGCATCTGTTGCTGCAGTGACACTTTTTTTTTTCAGCACCAGGGGGCAGTGTCTCCTCAACAATAATGGCAGGCTGCGGCTTCTAGCTCATCATAAAGAGAGAGCGTGTTCTGATGTAGTGATGGCAGTTTGTACTAATGCCAGTCCAGCGCCTGCAAATGAATGATAATGAATACAGGACACAAAGGTTTAGGAGAATTTGCCTCATTGATTGGCTGATCTGTATTGCGTGCCGGTCTCTCTCTAGCCTGATTGTCTGCAGTCAGGAGTCACTGCACAGTTTCTTCCCCCCGAAGAGCAGACTAGCAAGCTTCCAAGATGCCCACATTCACATTCAAACTGCATATGCTGCAAGCATTTACCCAAACTTCCACCCACACAATGAAAATGTTCAGTATTGACAGTTACACGCATCTAGAACCCTGTTCAACATCCTTCATTTTTATTCCCTTTTGTCTGTCTCATAACATAATGCAGGAGTAAAAATGTCCTATTGCATTCAACAGATGGAGAATGACCCTTCCACATTCTGCTACGGACACAGCTCACAGGACTCACAACAAGGTGGGCCAATGTTGAGAGATTTGCTTTATAGACCACTTTTTAAATGTGCCAACAGCATTTAGCCACGCAACACTGCCCACATATGTTGCTTCAGAGGTTTCAGAGTGTGATAGCAGAGACCTGAAAGCACAATGAGGACAATTCAAGAGATAACCACAAAATATACCAGGGGAGCCGTGATCCAGCACCATTACGGTGCCAAGTACTGTGACTGAGTAAGCTATGATGTAATCAATGTCCCTCTCATCTTTACAGGGCATTGTCAAAAATGAAAAAAATTTGTCCACAAATGAAAACAGCATGGCAAATGCAGTATGTTCAGGTCTTAAGAAGCCAAACTTTACTTTACTGTTCTTAATATTCACAAAAAAATATTGTTTTGCAAATATAGTTTGTGAAAATATACTTATATTATAAGTGAGCCTTGGGGAACATTAAAAGAATTACGAATAAGTTTGGCGGGACCGATTTAATGATTACTCAGCATGAAATTGTGGTGTAATGAAAGTGTAGAAACCATTTTTACTTGTGAGTAATTTACAATTATTAATTACAAATAATTCACTTTAATCACTTTTTTATGGTGTATGAATAATGGAGGTGGTGTATGACAGCAGCGTTGACAATATGTTGACAACTACTATACTATTTTTTAACACAAGCTTTTTCAAAATAAACTTTTTGTTATATATATAATTTTTTAAAAATGTTTTTAGCTTTAGCTTTAATTTGAACTTTATTTCCAGAACTTTTGTTGTACTTTAAATTTTTTTTTTTTTAATTTTTAACTTTAATAACATTCATAATATTCAATATTATTTCAATTATTCACAATTTTTAATAGTCAGTAACAACACAAACACTGCTTTTGAGCGAAGTTAGATTAATGCATCCTCATGGTGGTGATAGATATGTACATTTAGCCATTTTAACATTGGTGTTTTCATTTTCCATGGTATTAAACTAGTGTGATGAATGAGTTCTGAGATGAGATGTCTTGGTCTGCAGTAAGAGGCTATTCCTTTAAGACCTCATTTCCAGTGGAGGTCACAACAGAACAACTCCTATCTCAGACATATGCATCGACCTACCCTTGAAAATTAGTCTGTGGCATTTATGAGTGTTGCCATGATGGATGTGTCAACTCTCGGTGGGTCAACAAGCCATGTGCTGCTTCAGGGCTCAGATAATAGGTTACATCTGACTACACTGATGGGATGACAAGGAAGAAGCAAGCATGAATTTAAAAGAAGGTCTTGTGTAACCGTTCTTAAGGAGACATTTTTAACTCTTTCTCTAACATCTTTCAACCTGAGTCTAAAATAAGTCTCAGCCTTCAAGGACTCCTATTAGAAAGCTTGTTTCTGACCTTGTGGTTTTCCAGCAGCTGGTCCTGGGCAAATTAACAGTCTCTGTGCTTAATGAATTAACACCCTGGTGTTTTTAACAAATGAGGAGCGGTGTGATCCACAGGAAATAACACCAGGCTCTTTTCCTGTGAGAATCAACTGTCCAGTTTTGCCCTTGAGGATACGCCACATGCTTGTCGTCAGGAGTCTCAGGAGAGACATGACAGTAGACATCTCAGAGGGGACCAGATTTTACCTTGTTTGTTGAGAAGATAAGCCCGTTGATGGCCATATGCTGAACAAACATTTTTTAGTTTTTTTAGTATTCTCACTTTTGCTAAACTTCTCTAGAAAAGTTTTTTTCTTGCATTCAGTCTTTTTTCTTGCATTCATGCATTTCCTACTGAAATGGGAAGTTTGGGCTTGTAATTTGTATTTAAATTAGGGACGGGGACTCGATAAAAAAAAATCATCTAATTAATTAGAGGCTTTGTAATTAATTAATCGAAATTAATTGCATTTTAATCGCATACAAATATTTTACTGGAGAACAGTGAGAAGTTTTTTCATATAGATTTGAAGTATACCATTAAATAATGACTGAATACATAAGCTTAAGTAACAAAATATTGTTTATTTTTGTTCAACCAAGTCCATCAGACCAATATTGTGCCATGCGTGATTTCACATTGAGCCGTATACGAGCTGCACAAATCCACGCTGATAATGAATACAATTTTTGCGCAGCTTGTCAGTGAACAACGGCTGTATATACGGCTCAATGTGAAATCATGCACCTGATGGCATTTACCGCTGATTACATGACGGCTTACTGACAAAACGCGCAAACATATTGGCCTTACATTCAGAACATTAGAAACGCTGGTGCTTCAGTATAATCGGTCCGCCGAAACTCATCCAGTGATAAACGTTCCATGGTGCAAAAATAAGTGCGATTAAAATGCGTAAAAAATGTACGCGTTATTTTTGTGTAATTAATTAATCTTTATTGCATTATTAAACATTTTTTTTTAAATAGTTAAATATTTCATCTGAAAAGCACTTTACAAATACACAATACAAAATAAGGCTGCCCTCTAATAGTCAACTAACTATTAGTTGACCAGAAGATGCTTAGTTGTTTAAAATGTAATTAGTTAACATTGTTATCTTTATAGTTGTTGTTCTTCGTGTGAGAATGGTTTAATACATCTTCCAATCTGTGAAAGGTCTACGTTTGAATGAAGCAATTAAAATGAAAAACAGATATTTTTAGATTATGTAATCCATATGAAACGTGACTCCTAGTTGACCAGAAAAATTTTCAGTCAAAGACAGTCCTAAAATATAAAAATAAATACCATTTTAAGCCTTTCTTATATCGTCACTTCATTCTTCTGATTAGTGTAATTATATTTAAGCAGGGATTCTTGGAATTAAAAAAAGGGCAAAACAAAATCTCTGCCCTAGCATTATTAGATTAACTTTATACGGCATCTAAAATTACAATTTTGATTTCATGAGGGCTTCAAAAATGTGCCCTTTTACCACTTAAAATCTGAGGCTTCCCTGCAGGCTCTCACAGAGAAACAACAGCTTCGCAACAGCAGATATTTTATTTGTTTTTCATTCCCTCTCCTCCCAAAACAGTGATGAATGGAGGGAAAGGTGAGTGAGGATGAGAAGAGCGAGATAAGCGGTGTGTGCGTGCCGAACAAGTTGTGCTCGACTGACAAGCCAGGGCAAAACTCAAGCAACACATTCACCTGTGTTTTTGTCTTTGAACTGCCATATCCCTGACCAGCCACAGTCAAGAGAGTTCAGCTGGCTGCAGCTCATCTTCAATATCGGGGGCTAAACACAAACACTTGGCCCTGTTAACAGACCAAGTCCAGATCAACCTGATTCTCCATGACAACTGGGTGATCTGGTAACTGCAACAAGCTTTTATTTAAGACCTCAGTATGACACTGAGCTTGATTCTCTGTCTCTCAGTGTGCCAGGTTGAGGTAGCTCTTCAAACTCATTTTTCTGTTCTTCGGGGATAATGCGGATGGGGATTTGCGGTTCTCTCCTCAGGTCTGTCTGTCATGTAGTCTCCTCGCTCGCCTCTCGGGCCCTGCACACTGATTTGAGTGTGGACTGCTGGAGCTGTTGCTATGGCAACCAGCTGCGGCAGAAATGATCACGTTATTAGATGTCTCTGACTGCGGGGAGACAAACTACTTGATAAGAGCTGGGAAAACACGATGAGAAAAGGAACGAAAAGACAAAGGCAAGCAGTTTGGGGTTTTTTTCTTTCTGGAAGTACAGAGGGAATTTCTTCTCAGCTTATCAATATGAATCTGAGCATCTGAGGGATACTAGACATCTCCAAAGATTGAGAAAGACAAATATCAGTATAATAGCAGCTCGTTCGATTTGAATGTCTCCATGCCGAATATATCTATTCTATATGTATCCATTAAAGAAAAAGTTTCTATACATTCAGTGGGGGAATATTCTAGATAGCAGTGAAAATTAAGATTAGATTGACATGGTTTTTTGCCATAATGACAAAGAAAACCGAGATTACAGTAATGGAAGTGAATGGGTCCAATCTGTAAATGTCAAAATACTCAACAGCTACAAGACTAAAACAATACACGTTAACATGATTTTAGTACGAAACAAATCCCTTTGTAACCTTTTCTGTGTAAAATCATATCTTAGTTTCCAAGGCAACATAACATCATAGCCATACAAAAACATTTAACTTATGATTTAAACTGATTAAATTAAAGTTCAAATAAAACACAAATTAATGGAAGTGGTTTTATAAACTTCACATTTCTTCTTCTTTTAAAGGGGTCGTGAACTAAGAAAACAAAATTCTCTTGATCTTTTGAAATATGAGAGGTCACTGTACTGTAAAAATACCCTGCATGTTTTAGAGCTCAAAACTTATGTCTAAAAACAGGTTACACTGAAGTGAATCTGCCACAGTGGAATGTATGGTGAAATAGTGTGGATAAACAAAACAGAAGATCATCAACGCCTGCTTCTACATCACTGCCTATTTAGCTCCGCCCCCACCGATTCATGCATGTAGTGAAAAAAATGAGATACACAAATGTAGGTCTACGCAAAAACCAAATAAAAAAGATAGCTTTGAGGACAAGACATTGTGCAGCGCAAGGTTGTGGAACAACTGTCTATGCATTGCCTTCCTTTTGATCCTAACATTAGGAAATAGTGGATTAATTGTTATATTTAATTAAGTCCCAGACTGTAAGAACTTGATCCATTCACTTCAATTTGTTTACAAGTAAAGCACAATATTACACTGGATTTTCAGAAAGGTATTACATAAAAACGGCAGTTAAATCTTCCAAACACTGGCTTTATTCCCTGCTATTGCAAGAAAACAATGGATTTATTTATTTATTTTATTCGTAGAAATGAACATTACGCCACAAATGTCGTCAATTGAGCTTAACTGGAACTGAACTCAGAACATTTCTTTAAGCTTAGGGAAAATTTACTTTAATTATTCGATAATTAGGATAATTAAAGGTGTAATAGTATGGGATATGGGATGTGTTCAACTCCCCCGGCTCTGTTTATGTTAAAGCGCTCATGCGGTAGAAACCAGCAGTGTTAACACTTACTGTATTTATTTACCAAGCTCAGCGCTTTCAGCGGCAGAAGTGTAGAGCAGCTCTGTTCTAATGATTTCTATCAGCTGGACAATGAGTCCAAAATGTCATGTGTTCCCAGCACCATTTGCTAAGAGACTGACTTTGTGTAAACAGGCGACATGTGGCCATAACCAGGCTGACATGGGTATCTGCCCTGAGGAGTATAAGCAAGCTCACATCTGTCCTGGAAATTGACTGGCACCGTGGGCTGCAAATGTCAGGTATAAGTGGCGATCGCATCTGCCATTTTTAATAGGATAATTGGTCTTCACTCTTGGTCTGATGAAAACAACAAGATGCAAGTAGATTTTTACAGTTCATGAAGGAAATGCGTGTAGTGGTAGCCTGCACAATTTGCACTGCGGTGATGCTAAAGGTGGGGGGCATGGTTGCCATGCTGTGTTGTTGTTGCTGAGAAATTCTGAGTGGTCTTAAACACATTGCTATGTCACTGCTAAGTTCACAGGTTCAAAATAAAAGAGTCTTAATCAAAACAAGTCAACCATATTTTGATTCCTATATATTTTCCACAAATTAATTTAACCAAAATAGCTCAAATCGAATATCAAATACAACCTGAAAGAAAGCACTCTCCTTACTGTAAATGTTTAGGTTTCATTCAAACACCAAAAATACCTCCTCTGTCGCTCTTTATTTCACACTCTTTATCACGCTCTCTCTTTTTCCCATGTCTCCAGTGTAAACCAAGACACCAATCAATAATGCATAATTTAGAGCTCAACCTAAGAAATAATGATTTTGCAATTGCCCATACATGCCAGATTATAAACCGCATGTACTCAATAAACAATAAACTCCCTGATATTTTTGGATTGGTAGCAGACTACATCAATTTATATGTTTACACCCTAAAGCAGGCTCAAACATAAATCAGTGGTGATTTTCAAAAAGGGGGGTGAATGTCATTTACCAAATGAAGCAAATGTACTGGACAAATTTACTAAAACAACTTAAAAAATATATTTGACCAATGTCAGAAATGTGTTTTACTACTTTGGCGCACTTCTCCCTTCCTATGCAAGCACAGTGCTCAAAAACTATTGTAAGTTAGTGACATGCAAGATTAATTTGGGCTGCATGATGTTGGGAAAAAAACTGCCATTGCAATAAATATCTATGAAATATGGCAAAATTCTGAAATTATTACTAAATGACATAAACGGCTCTATTTATTAATTATCATTTTATAATGAAATGAGAAAATTTGTAGGGGAGATAATCTGCAAAATAAAAATAATTTTAAAAAGCTGAACATTTTATTTCTTCACTGATATTACTCTTTTATTCATTTGTTTTTTTAACCATGATTTTAAGCCTGAATTATTAGTCTTTGACCCATTAAACCTCCTAATAATGCAGTAAAACAAGGAAAATAATATAAAAAAAAATACACAAACATATACAAAATCTGTAAATGTTTTCCTTTTTATACATTAAGTAATCAAGCTTTTATTTTGTTGGTTTTCTGGCAAATAAACACACATGTGTTTATCTACATGTGTGCAGCTGAAGTTAGCTGCACAATGTTTCTGTGACTCAGATTGGCTTGGTTCACAGTAAACGAACTGGGCTTCTGCGAGATGCTGAACATCATATCATAAGCACTAATTCATATTGCAATATCGATTTTCTTTCGATATATTGTGCAGCCCTTATACAAATTGTAGTTTATCCAAAACAAATAACACTCATGCCATTCCCATAGACCTCCACTAAAGCACAGCATCCAGGCTGAACCCAAAAATACTGCATTTAGAGCCTTTTGATCAATTAGCATCAATCTTTCCTTTATTAATTACATTTATGGTTCAGATGGCTGCCTTAAACTCTAACCAAAGCACAAATTCAATACAAATTCTAAAGGGGATTGCATTATATTGTGTCATTTGTCTTACTAAAAGTGAAATGTTTAGAGAATTAAATGTAATTTACCAACAGCTTATTCACATATAGATAATTTGACAACCTGTCAAAGAGTTTGTATGAGATTTTAGGTGCATCTGTGCTTCCTGTGCAGTATCCTGAAAAAAACGCATACTTTTAGTCCCATGGAAACAGATGGAAGATGTGATCTGTGGTTTGGAACAGTAAAAGCTCTTCAAAATCCGCAGGATTTTACAAAGAACAACTGTACCTGGAAGACAATGTAAGTGATTAAGGTGCACTTTCACTATAATACGGTTTCAATGCATATCCCTTTTATCATTTCAGTGTTTAGCTACTGCACTAGCATGTTCTCTCTTCAGACTCCTGGCGATGAGTACACGCAGAACATGCATTGACTTTTACCACAACAATGGGTCCATCACACCATGCTATAATATTTTTCTTGGTCTGTCACTATACTGGTACAGTATTTCAATATAGCAATTTCACTCAGAGTGAGCAATTTAACCTAGCGTGGATCTGTATTCGGACTCCCGTACTGTAGCAGCGGAGTGGAAAAACATGTTGCTGCCATTAAAAATTGTATGTTGATACGTTTGATCTCCATTGGTGCTGTATTTACTGCACGGAAGCACTGCCTATTAGGTGAGGCAAAAGAGTTTGTCTTTTCACTTGAAGAATTGAGCTCAATTGACTGGCTAAATTTGAAAGCCTATTATAAAACAGTCTCAAATAATTCTGCTGTGCAATGTCCTCTCCATTGTTTTAGAAACCATAGGGAATGTTTTTTAAATTGCTCTGTTAAAATAAAAGTTGACCGCTGTCCAAAAGCCCAACAATGACGGGAAAAATTAAACGTGCCGAGTCAATAATAGCCTGTATAGGGTAATAAGGACCGCACACCTTTAGTGGATTTCAGGCAACACACTGCTCAGCACAAAGATGGAAATAAATAAAAATAAATTGTAAGGCCCAACAGGAAAGTGTTTTAAAAATCACAGACGCAAGACCTAAATTTTAAAGGGTGACCATGAATAGGTCTAACACTTTTTATGTCATTTTTTCTCCTTGTGTAAAATTGATCTCAAACTTTGGTATAATTTTTTTGTTACAAATTATTAAACTTTTTTATTTTTTCTTAACTAGTTGATTATTAGCATGCATATTACTAGAATATTAGCCACTTATTATTAGTAATTAGAAACACATTAATACCTTATTCTACATACCTAAATCTACTCAATAACTAAACTTAACAACAGCAAATTAGGAATTTATTGAGGGAAAAGTCACAGTTAATAGTAAAGTATTCCCTATTCCGAAAATACAAAGTTTTTAAGTTTGCATATACATTTATTTTAAACAAATGGACTTTTTTAAATGTATATATTACATATTAATAATAAATTAAAATGTAAATTTCCACCCCATTTTACTTTCAATTAAAAAAAAAGAAAAGAATAAGCAAAGACAATTAAAAATTAATTTTTAACAAAAATGAAAAACACATTCTAAAACATCACACTTGTTGAAAAATATGAATGAACATCACATGAAACATTTTTCCTATATAAAGCACACTTCCAACCTATGCTAAGACCCTTCCTTTCTGCTTAGGCATGATCGTTCTTGTTCTTGTAGTTTTAAAAAGTGTGAAAAATGTCAAATCATACAAAAGAATCAGAACATATGAATTCTGTCTTTTAATATTAAGCTGAAAAATTCTACCTCACAATATTTGTTCATTTTTTACTTTGAACTGTCTCTCGTGTATAATAATGATTTTATTTCTAACTGATTGATACAATTCAGCCCATGTTGCATCCATCCCTGGCCTGTTCTATTTTAAAAACCACAAACTCAGACTTTAATTTAAAATTTAAATAGAAAATTCCTTCTTGTATAGAATAAGGGCCCCAGAGACGACTGGCTACATATGGATAATAAGTGTGTCATCATACAGTACCTCTGAGAGAAGATGTCCCTGTAGGGACTGCCATGCTGCATTGCGATGCCGTAGCCCCTGTCAGCCACATTGTTGCTCACGGTGTAGAGCGAGCAGTCCTCGTCGTTAATGGCCACATACTCCAGTACAGCTGCATCCCACACAAATGCAAAACGTCCGTACTTCACCTAAGAGGGTGAGAAAAAAGACACACGTATGTACACAAAAGAACATGAGAGTTATGAGAGACGCGATTGAATACATGCTCAAAGAAAAACAGGGATGAATTCAAAACCAAATCAGGTGGAAACAAACTGTCCATAAATAATGTGACCAGGTGCTGGACGCATTAGCAAAAGTGGCTAGACCACATGAAGCCTGAATTAAATAACATCCAAGAAGGCCCTTACTACTTGTTTTCATTTTACGCTTTTAAACTTTGTCTGTATAGTCGTTGTTTCTAAATTTGACTACTACTGAAACCAAGTTAGCAGAAAAGACCCTTGCTACAACATAGATCTCTAAATACTTGCAATAAATCCTCTTTGAGTAATAATTAACTTTTATCTTAAGCTCTATGAAAGGACTGAATTCTTAAAAAGGCCTATTTATTCACAACTACAGACAAAAAAAGATTTCCTTGAACAAGTCAAGTGAAAGATGGCCTCTGTCCTCTGAGAGAACATTTCAAGGTTACAAAAGCCTTGCATAAAAAATCAATGTGCTTTTAATGAAAACCAGAGAGCTCAAGTTTTTTCCAGCTCAAGTCAATCTGCGGTTCAACATCCAAGGATATATTTAATAGCGGCCTCATTCTCAAACGCGGTAAACAGTTAACGTAAAATATGTACACACGTTTGCGTGGGTATTTTGGTGGTCTGGCTTTTTAGGCAGAAACATTTTAATAGCCTGCTCATGAAATTTTCAGGCATTTCAAAACAGTCTGCAACAGGACAGAGTTAGATCAGAGAGACTGCCTTCAGAGAAAATCGCTATTAAATGAGTAAACATCTTATTTACTCCAAACGGCTTACCAGACATAGCGTGTAACTACGGGTCAGTCTGCTAAAGCAATAAAATGGGCTTCGAGTGGCTCCTGGCTTCAAAAAACACTGAGAATATTCTCACATCGAGAGCTTATTTTGATAAGAGCAGCAGTCATTTCACTGCAACGAATGCAGATGCAACTTCACTGCGTACAGATACGGAGCTGCACCGCAGGCTTCAACCAAAAACTCTCCACCTTATGCCGAGTCCTTTCAAAGGTGTTCAATATGCTTGGGTGCTTGGTTTTTACTAGAGTGCAGAGCTGTAATAAATGTGACAATTACAATTTTCGGTTATATTCACCATATAAACATCACTACAAAATAAAAGCATGTGCTAATATGGCTAGCACATACTTACCTAAGTTTAAGCAGAGCAGATACGGGTTATATGTTACATCACCTAATTCATTTTCATGGGCCACTTCGGTGTCTTACTTAATAAGCCATGTATCATCAGCTAGCGGCCTTGGCTCAGCTTTTTGTTTTGGTTGATATTGATATTTCCAAATCTGCCATCATCTAACACTCTCCTCAGGTTTTTCTTTGATGTGATACTAAAATTCTACTTCTAGCACCTATAATAATAAAAATAGTATTAATATATTTCTATATACACAATAGTGTAATTTGTATTTTTGTAGTATCATGTGTTCATCTATTATGGTTTTAACAAACACAGACAAGAAAAAAAATCACAAAAGATCTCACCACAACATAAGAACATTAAATTGAGAAGCTGAATGAAAACTGTTCTGTTATACTGGAGGCCTTTTCTATTGATTCTAATTCAATTGAACTCAGACAGCGGTGGAAAAATTGCCCGTGGTAGAACTGCAGTTGGTAAAATTGCCACAACTGCATTATAATGGGCAAGTGTCACAAAAGGTGAGCGAAAGAGAAAAAACTTCTTGACCCGGAGCACATTATAGACAGGAAAGTGAATCATGTCTGAGAGTCCTGCAGCCATAGCAATCAAAGGGGCTGTGATTTTAATTGTGCCAAGGTAATTATTTCAGGCCGTTTTCCCAAAAACAAATAATGCTTAGCGCATCCTAATCAGTACATTGTTTTTAAAGGAAGCATATCAAGCACATGCCCTCATTAGATTCATGTTCACCCATACATATTCAACGTTTCTGCCAAACAACAGGCCACCGAGTTAGAGTTAAAGGAACGCATCGGATGCGATTGTATTGGAAATGTGGCGCTCGCAACGCTCTCATGGTTTCAATGGCTCGGGAAAATGACAACACTCTATAAAAACAGCAGGATTCCTCTGATGTTTTTCAAGAAGTAAGCCCTATAGCATGAAACAAATCAAAGCTTTTATGAAATCAATAACTTCCAAAAGGACACAGCTGCATATTTTGACGAGGTACAGAGGTTGTTTTTCCCCCCTCTCTTTTTAAAAACCTACTTCATTCGAAGTTATTCAAGTGAATCGTGTACACACTGATACTACTTCACCTTTATTGCAGACACATATTTAATTTGGAAAGAACCGCTCTAAGAAATATTATATCTTCCCCAGAACAGCAGTAAATGTTAGTGCTAAAAGGATATATAGATATTGCTCCAACATTATCCAAGACACGACACATATTTCCCAAAATGCAGCATAGTTTTACTTCCTTCGCCCACGTTTGTTAAGGTGTAAGTGTAGTAGGCATAATTTCAGATATTTTGCAAATGCGTTTGCCTGCTAGTCATCAAAACCTGGGTTTCCAGCAACATATTTTTAATGTGAATTTTGAGATCATATTAAAAGTGCTGGATAGAAATACCAAGATATGGATACATTTTTCAATCTGTGCATTAAAAACTTTTTAATTGGTAAGACTGCATGTGCATAAACAATGGAAATATGATGAATTTACTGGATAGCGTGAATGAAAATGTTGCGATCCTTTCATTTGCAGCTTTCATCAGACTGCATTTGAGTTGGACATTGGACTTATGTGGTCAAGATGAAATATGACTGGTCATGTTCGTATTTCAAACATTAAGAGGAAGGTTTTTCATTAAAAGGAAAAAAACGCCCGTCTCTATTCTCCATTTCAGTTTTTAGTTTAAAACCCTTTTATGAGGTTCTAACTCTAAAAGGTCAAAAGCATAAGAGGCTTCAGAAACCAAGCTCTAGAGAACCAGAGAAAGTGTGGAGAGAGGTCTGCTTCATTTGATGAAGGAGGACATTCCTGCTGAGTGATCATCTCCCAGGACGACATTACTAAGAGCCAATCAGCTTTGTCCTCGGCTTTCCTGCTGAGACTTCTTCAAAAGGCCTGGGCTCAAGGTCCCAGAGGCCATCTTGCCAGCCACAAGACTTTGTACAGAACAGCCTGACCTCCATTAAGGTCGGCTTCGTTCTGTTTCGAGAATTGGTCCCCGGCGATAAAGTGGGCTCTCTTTCATTTCAATCCGAGGCACTTTTTCATTAGATCAATTTATGTTTAAAGATCCACATTCTTTCACATTATTATTTAACCTATGATTACTGTATGCACCAAAACAGTCGTGCATTTTCAAACATATCTAAAATAAAAATTTATAATTGCTACTTGCCTCAACTGAAGTTGCTTACAAAAGCGGACAAAATTCATCAATTCAAACTTTACTGAGCTGAACTTGCTGTCACAAGAAAAAAAGAGAAAATTATATTTTAATTTATACTTTAAATTATACTTTGCCTTCCTTTAGAGATGCAAAGTGGTTAGCAGTCATTTTAGGGTGTGCTTGTTTAAGCAATGTCCTTAAAGGGACAGTTTACTAAAAAAAAGTGTAAATTAGGTCATCATTTAAAGAAGATATTTTAAGGTTTTGCCAGTACAGCATTAATGGGGTCCAAAACAATAACATTCATTGTATATATAATATTCATTCATTTAATGAATGTAATATATACATACTTTTCTCTCTCTCTCTGAGCCTTTGAGACAATATAAATGTCCAAATCTGCATGCAACAGAGGACCAGTGAAATGAAATTTATATGAAGAGAGCATTGAGGAGCATCATTAATTAGCAGTTTTCGGAGAGGGACAGCTGAGCAACGGTCTTCACAGGCTTTTATGTAGGATACACTGAAAGCGCACACCCAGGTGGCCTGTGCTCGAACGTGCACTCGATGGAGACAACATGGAGAGAAACCAATATGTGACAACTTCCTCTCCCGTGTTTCCAGTCCTCTCTAATTGGCTTTGAGCTGTCATTAGTACTCTCCATCCTACAGAAAATGAAGGAAAAGCAATTAATAGTCCATCACAGACCATATGCAAAAGGACGTACCTCTTCCCAAAGACAGGATCTATAAGGGAGAGAGGAATAATTAGGCACAGATGTTTGAGAAACAGTCCAGGACAGCTCACTGAGCTAGAACTGAAATACTGTTGCTAATGGGATATGGCATGAATCTTTATTTTTTCACTTCTATTTTTCAATCTGTTGTTTTGCAATATTATAAATATGCTCCTTAACTCTTTAAAGACTGATCTAATGTGAAGAATGATGAGAGATATTCGCGAAAATTCTGTCTTTTTGCAGGCTGTGAAGAGATCTTGCTTTAAAAGCCAATCCAAAACAAGCTTGTAAGATCACTTGTAATATTATTTCTTAAAGGAGTCATACAAAGCCAATTTTCCACTAGCTAATAAGATTCTTAGGGTCTTAATGGAAGGTTTTAGCATAGTTTGTTTTAAAATTTCTTAAAGATAGCTGTCAAAAACAGCTCTTTAGAAATGACTCTTTTCTTCTTCCCCTTTAAATCTTCATGAGCTCCACTGACTCCACCCCTCTTTTCAAAGGCACTCTTAGAGGATCTTTTTTTTAACCGAATTCATAGTGAAACTTGCTAATTAACACATCATTAGGTTAGGCGATTTGCAAAGATTCATTAAAAGACATTATACTTGACTGCTTCTGTAGGTGAGGCTGGATCATGAATGATTTATGCGAACATAAATACATTTCGGTTGATCAAGGGTGCGTTTCCCTTCAGAACCAAACATAACATTAATCTTCTGCGCCTTCAGTCACTCAGATGTTGGGAGTAAATGACTACTGCTATGTTCATTCATACATTCAACAACAAAACACCTCAATCTCTTAGGAGTCTTGCTTGTCTCTGCATCTCGGTCTGATGATGGCTCACTCAGGACGGGTCTGAGGTAAGACACCAGTTCTGTCTGTGTGACACGCTGCTGTCAATCAACTATTATGGGCGTGGCCTCTGTGGTGCATTTGAGAATGGCTTGATTTTAGAAGGGGCAACTTATTTTTATTAAATTAAAAGAAAACTACTGGGGGATCTTTACCATTGTATGGTGGTTGTGTACACATTCCCAACACACAGTTCAGTGCATAATGCATAATTTCTTTAGTGGTTTACTAACAAACACTGCTGTGTGTTATATTGATAAGTGATGAGTGAGAAATCTTACTGCATGAGTCTGATTCGAACTCACAAGCAAGTGTGTATTATTAACTTACTTGTTATATAAAATCAGTTTGTGATAGTAATTTTTTGGGCATCTTGTCACATGCTTCGTTCCATAGGAAGTATACAAACACTCTGAGATATTGGTGCTCACAAAGTCTTCCCTGTTGTTTAGATTTAAAAATTATTAGCATATAAAATAAAATGGTTAAAACCCATGGAAATTCAATCACAATATCCGGCAGCATGAAAAGCACATATGTGTGTAAATGATTATCGTGTGCATTGACTTTGGATGCATGAGGACTGCGCTTTACTGGCCCAGCCAGAAACAGATGACTACATGTGTTTTCATTCATTTTTCCATTCTGCTCTTATCTTAACCCAGGAGCAGCATTTAGGGGCCTTTTAAATGACAGAACGTCTTTGGTTTGGGTGATCAGAGCACTCTCACTCACGCTACTACTCAGATGCAGAAGGCTTGACATTTCCGAGCGTGTCCCCTAAAAATATCTTGCCGTATGGTACTCATTTTTAATGTGGCACCAATCCTTGGTGTCAAATGCAAACAAAATGTTGATGAAAGAAGTCCGTCACTTTCTCTCTGTTCTTGTTTGTGCCGTGTATGCGTCCTCCTCATAATTTGTCCACATGAAAGCAGTCGACTGCGGGCACGGCATCTGTTCGGCTCATTAAAATCAACTCATGGCTTAATACTGCACCTTTCAAAGCCCTGCACTCCTGCAGTCCTGCAACAGTTTAGCAAGAGCGATAAAACTTATTTAACTTACTTGGAACTCCAAGCTGTGACTCAAATGGACAATGCTACAGAAAAACAAAATTTAAAATCAGCTGTGGAAGCAGTTTAAGACTTGCTTCTTCTTTTTTTTTACAATATATACTGTTTATTGCTTAATTAGATTATTGCTGCAGCAAGTAAATACAGTTATCTTCTAACGCTATAATACATGTGTTGATACATTTCTGTGAGTATTCAATACACTCTGCTGCTGCTCAAATAAACCTGGTCTCACACAAATATGCATCTTTGTCCGCAGTTTCAAAGAGAAATTGTCCACTGAGTGGTCCTAAAACACCTGGCACATTTTTATTACACTGTTATAAAGCAGGTATGTATTTCAGCAGTTCAGTATTTAAATATTCATAGACTGTTACTAAATATTAATGCTTTTTCATGTTGAATTATGCCCTACATCAAATCTAACCCTAAACTAGACATGCATCGATTGCAAATTTCTTGGCCAATTCCGATTCCGATTTTACAGTAGGTGTGACCTGCCGATTCCAATTTTTGCCGATTCCAATTTTTTTTAAAAGAAATATATGATATTCATTTAATTTATAATCAAATTATTAAATCTAATCATTAAATCAAATTAAATCTTCTTAAAACAAAATAATTAAAACAAAATAATAAAGGGCATTATAAGATATAATATACCAAACATTAGTATAGTTTTACTAACCAAAAACTTATTTTCCTAAGATTTTTTTTATAATAAAAGAAAATAAACATTACAGATCTTCTCACAACAAAATAAAGTGCTCTGCACCTCGAAAATGTAGAAATATAAAACTAACAAC
>JAUCNO010001851.1:12182265-12215172 GCA_032353835.1 Enteromius viviparus
AATAAAATCCCCCCCCCCCCCCCCCCCCCTCATTTAAAAGCAAAATCTGGGTAGTCTGCGTAGTGCAGGATGAGTCTTCAATATTTTACATGTGTTTTCCTGAAAGAGACAGACTGCATATTTTAAAAGCATCCATCTACGTTTATGAGTACACTAGCATAGATGTCCTCACAGTTAAATAACATGCACTTAAAGCCAGAAAATGCAGACTTCAAACAGGGTCAGGGTTGAAAAGGTAGACTGACTGTTGTAGATTTGCCCTAGATTGCTGCAGTTAAATTCATCTCTGTAATTTTAAATACTAGTGGAACATTTGCAACACAGCAATGTGTTCTTGTTACTGCAAAATTCAGTTAGCCTCAAGAATAGCAATCTATCTGTGTATACGCTTTTTCACACTCTTTATAGGTGACCATCTGGCGGCATTCAAATGCTATGGCCGCTTAGCTGATCTCTTTGCTTTGCCCAGGAAAACTGTCATCTATGGCACAGAGTGACTGTGACTAGCCAGACCGCAGGCAAACCGGCATAGCTGGCAAACAGGGTGCAGGAAAAAAAGAAAAAATCTCGAGAAGCCTGTAGCCTGGCACCTCCTTCACCTTCACAGATGGATGCATCTCACAGCCATGTTGAAAACTGACACGTATGGAGCCTTATTGAACAATCTGTTTCTTAAACCATTTTTTTACCATTTTCTAAACCGATTTAACAATATGCATGAATATTCAAACATGCTTTCTCACAAGGGCGCATTGTAATGCAGATTTAAACATTAAGGCTGCAGTACAGCCTTTAGTACTTTTCTTTGTTAAAAGGCAAATTGGATGGCATTTTCATGCTGTTTTGGGATAAAAGTGAACATCAGTGACGTGTTTCTTTTTTTGCTAAGCTGTATTACATCCAGCAAATCAGTGGCACAGATTTGCAAATCATTCAAAACAATGGCAATCAGCACAAACAACATCCATCTGAAGTGTTTTCCTCACTCACAAGATGATAAATCCTTTCTCTAAACGTCTACAGCTGAATCCGAGCCATCACGGTGCCAGTATGTGCATAATGTAAAACAAAACACCCCCCCCCCCCAGCTTCCACAGTTAAATTTCACATCAGGCATGATTTGTGCTTTTGATACTTACCTCAGAATTTAGACTCACTGAAAAAGTTTCACATAAATGCATTCGATATCAAATAAGTACAAAGCGTTCGTCTGAATTCCTCGAGGACCAGTCTGATGAATGAAACGGCCGAATGTATAGATTTTGTGTTTGCTGGTTAAGAGCTATGTGGGGTAAGTGAGAGTTGTCGATAAGTTGATGTTGCCCTGATTTAATTAACACTGGGTTAGGATCAGTAAAGTCGATAAAAAGAGACTGATGAACTAACGCTCCTCCTTCTATCCTTCTGGTTTCAAATTCTCACAGCAACAAATGCAGAAAATGATACTAAACAAACTGTACCGACTTTAAATCTATTAAGTATTGAATCTCCTCTTAATACAAAACTATTTAATTGCGAACTTACCCCAATGCCCAGTTGGTCTCATGAATCTTTCAGCTCATCCTGACTGAATTGTGTATTTTAAATACAACAGACCCCTGGGTGCGGAGTTTAGGCTGTAATTATTTCTGTAATGACCCTGCCATCGTCTACACATTAAAAGATAATACATTTAAATTTATGGAAATCCTAATTAGGTGCATAGAGCTAGAATCAAGCGATCTAAGCACAAGCTCATTAATGATAATCTAATGCAAAGAAAAATAAACAAACTGAGATCTCGGGAAAAAATAAATACTAAATACTCTCGTTTTCCCTAGTAACGCCCCCTCCCTCTCCAAATCGCCTACATGGTTATATGATGGAGACGAGGATCGTTACAAGCACAATTAAATCTATCACTGCTAGTCATCATTGAATTTGATAAACCACATGTGAGACACTAGAAATCACAGAGCACATGTTATTACAAAATACAGCTAACTCTATGATTGCTAGGCACTGGTGAGTCTGCTTATTCTAATTAGTGCACTTGATTAGTGACATCTCATAGTGTGCTGGGTTAAGTCAGTGACTTGAATGAATTATGATAGATGATCTTTTTTTTTAGTAAAAGCAAGTTCATAGCATAAATCTAGAAATATCCACCTTCAGCTTTCTGCTGTGAAATATTTCTTTCTTTCTTAGAAAGATTTTTAAATGCAAGTAAATGCAATAATAACTTTGTACAGTATGTTGAGGGAATCATATTAGTTTTGCTTGATTATCCATACATTCGTTTTTTTAAAGAAATGGTAAAATGCGATTATAAAACATGATAGATAAATGTTTTGAGTAACGTTTATTTGTTCACCCCTCAACCATCACTGTATTTTATGTTTTGCCCCCACAATAAAAACTACAGAGCTTTGACAAATGAACCACCTTATTTAGACATTAAACTTATGTACTTTTCTTTTGTCACATTTGTCAAGTTTTACAGGGTAAACTTAAAATGAATTAATTAAATTATATAGCTAGTCAAACATTAAAATAAAACAAATATTAAAAAACTGGATTCTATCTTCTGATTCTGATCCACACTCAAACCACCACCACCTCCAGCTAATAGGAAGTGACATCATTTCAGTCTTGTTCAAAAGTTATACTCTCACATAACATTCAGGATTTGTTGTTTTTTGATGCTTGACAAGATTTGTCACCAATTATACATCCACTCGTCACTTAAAAAAGTGTTTTTACTAGTATTTATAGAAATGACACATTTCTGACTTCTGAATGCTAATAATAGAAGGCCATGATCTTCATAACGGGAAGAGCAGCAGACGCTCTGGTTTAAAATGTACCACCTCATCACTAATTAAATTTACTTTCGAAATACACTTCAAAAATCCGCTTTTCAAAATGGAAGAAGCAGCATTTTCTGTCTGTCTCTGTGCACTCAACCATGCAGTTAAATGAATCACTGGTTCAGAGATTTCTGACGTCATTCTCACCGGAATAATAGATCTAATTTGTGCCACAGGAAATTAAAACAGGGAGTTTGCATGCCCCCAGGAGTTCTTTTCCACACACACACACAATGTAATGTTTAACTCGCTTCTGGGTACAAATTTGTCCCAAAAAATGGTAAGGTAGGTACACAAACACACACACACAAACCCGATTCCAAAAATGTTGGGACACTGTACAAATTGTAAATAAAAAAGGAAAGCAATAATTTACAAATCTCATAAACTTATATTTTATTTACAAATATTGGGCCAAATATTGTCTCATTTTGGATTTCAAGACAGCTACACATTCCAAAAAAGTTGGGACAAGTAGCAATAAGAGGCTGGAAAAGTCAAATGTACATATAAGGCACAGCTAGAGGATCAGTTTTCCACTTATTAGGCCAATTGGCAACATAATTGGGCATAAAAAGAGCCTCTCAGAGTGGCAGTGTCTCTTAGAGGTCAAGATGAGCAGAGGATCACCAATTTCCCCAATGCTGCACCAAAATCAGATATCAGAAAGCAATATCAGAAAGGAGTTTCTCAGCAAAAAATTGCTGGCGATGAAAAAAGAGGCGATGAGTCACGCGGTGGTTGAGCCGGCGTGACTTTATCCTGCTCGGGGCGCCGCCCTCTGCCCCGCTGTCGCTTGCGAAGAGTAGCCATACTGAGTCGCTCACAAGCGCCACACTCCGATCCCGCGAAGGCGGCCTCCGCGTGGTCTCTACTGAGGCAGCGGACACAGGCGCGGTGACCGTCCCCCAGGGAAATCTTTGTGCGACACTCGGAGCAACGCATCTTAGAAGTTGAAGAAGAATAATCCTTGAGGCTTCAATCAGGGACAGCAAGGGATTCCGTCGCTGAAGGAGAAAGATCTGAAAAAGGCAGGCGATTCCTCGTTTTTATATATGGAATTCGCGCCATTCCACGCCGCTTTGGCGCCAGTCGCAGCCATAGGCTTAGTCGACATCACGCCAGGGGTGTGGTCGACGGTATCGGCCCGTTGTTCACGGGGCCTTCCCTAACTGGTTAAAATAAGGTCCCCTAGCAACTGCCCAGATACCGTGCAGTTTTAGTTATATGAAACTGCAAGCAGTTTTAGTAAATAATAAAACTGCGTTTTAAAATAGGCTTCAGTTAGGGGGAAAAAAGGAGTTTTCCCCATGCGTCTTAGCAGACGCAGTACGAGTGAAATGTCGAAAGGGAACTATACTGGATGCCAATGATTAGATGGCACTGCATTACAAACAGAAATGCTACTATACTGAAAATCACAATATGGGCTCAGGACTACTTCCAGAAAGCATTGTCAGTGAACACTGTGCCATTCGCTGTTGCAGGTTAAATGTCTATAGGTCAGAAAAGAAGCCTTATTTAAACATGGTCCAGAAGGTGCAAGGCTCATTTAAAATGGATTTTGGCAAAGTGGAAAACTGTTCTGTGGTCAGAATAATCAAAATTTAAAGTTCTTTTTGGACTAAAGAGGACAAGGACAACCCAAGTTGTTATCAGAGCTCAGTTTAGAAGCCTGCATCTCTGATGGTATGGGGTTGCATGAGAGCATTTGGCATGGGCAGCTTACACATCTGAAAAGGCACCATCAATGCTGAAATGTATATCCAAGTTATGAATGAATAAATGTAAATCATGGATGTGTAGAAGACGGATCCAGTCACTGAAATGGCCAGCCTGCAGTCCAGATCTTTCACCCATAGAAAACATTAGGCGCATTATAAAGAGGAAGATGCAACTAAGGAGACTTTAGACAGTTGAGCAGTTAGAAGCCTGTATTAGACAGAATGGGACAACATTCATATGCCTAAACTTGAGTAACTTGTCTCCTCAGTCTCCATACGTTTGCAGACTGTTGTAAAAAGAAGGTGGGATGCCTTACAGTGGAAAAAATATTGAAATTTGGAACTTCCACATCCTTGCATTTGGATTTTATTCACTTATTGGTACAGTGTCCCAACATTTTTGGAATCGGGTTTGTATTTGTGAAGTAGGAGTTTGAGCACCACCTGAACACAACTTTTGTGTCTGGACACATTTTTGTCTCCTAAAAACAGGACATAGATTTACACTGCAAGAATGAAAATTCAATTCATACCATTTCTATCCAAAATCAAATAAAATCCCAAAAACCCTGTCCTTGTTAGTGATGCTTAAACTACACAACAACATATTTAACTGAGATGAAGATCGAAAGCTAAAGAGAAAGTTGTTTGTTGTTTTGTTATTGTGCGGATGATTACAGTGTTTGATGCTAGCTGTAAGAGTGACACTTTGAATACATTTGTGCACTCACTGAATGGAGTTCTCGATGCGGGAGATGGTGAGGAAAGCAGCCAGATTTGCTGTGTAGGAGGAGATGACTATCAGAGCAAAGAGCCACCAAACCCCCATCATCATCCTTGTAGCCAAAGTCGTGTAGGGCACCTCACCACCTGTAGAGAAACAGGAGAGAAGAGCAAACAAAAAAGGCTGATGATCGTGCCATCTTTGAAACTGCATCAGATGTGTGAGCTTTTTTAATATCTTTTAAATAAAGACCAATCTGGCAACCAAATCTATTTGAATTTATCATATGACGGATCAAAAGAGTCATTCTGGTGACAGTTTTGCTAAACTTAAAAAATATTTAAAAAAGGCAAGTAAATTATGATTTTAAAATGAATTCAAGCCACATTCTCTAATTATGTTTGCATATTTAATGACATAAAATATGTTTAAATGTTTAAGACATAATAAATAATCTATATTAGTTAAAGTATACACAGAAAATGTACATATAAATCTATAGCATATTTTGGACATTTAGATTTCCCCCCAAAAACACAGAATATTTATTGTTTTATTTTGCATTGTGAGCATCTTCTCAGTGAAATAATAATATGTCATGGTTGTCCGCAGCTATTTATATAGTTAAACGCATCGTTATATTTCTCTATGTAGTTTGAATAAAAAGAGCTTCATCTTTAGTAGTGCAGTACTCTGATATACTGGAAACAAATGGAGGTATTTGAGTGTGCAAGATCCAAACAACTGAGACTCTAACAATGGAAAAAAAAAACTCCATTTGAATCAGACAAAAAAGGCCATCAATTGTAATGTCAAATCTACTTTTCCCCAGTCCCCACAGTCAGAGCAAAAGCACGTCTGTTTATTCTGCATTTCAGATGACTGCTAATTCACCAGCCTGAAAAGACAGCGGCTTCTCCAAAAGTACCGCATTCCACAATAATGATGGATCTACACAATTCGAGGCTCGCAGCAACACTGAAAACTGTTAAAAAATTAGTCCCATCTATCCTCGTGGCTTCCCATATAATTCTAGCCTTGTGTGGTAAGTGCCAAGCATTTCAGCACTCAATAAGGTATCTGACAACTCTATTTCTGTAGGGGGTCCGCTGAGATGAGCTGTCTTATTAAAGAAAGTTTTTAGATGACTCACATACATACGTCCCGCAGGCTGTTTACTCTCTGCACCACACAAACATTTTGCAATTTTAATTTCAGCAAACAAGTCCACAAGAGCAAGTTGGCCCACTCTTTTTTTTTTTAATAATCAACAATCTTTGGTTATCAGATTTTAAGGTTAGGGAGTGTCCTATTTAAAGGGCACTGCTTCCTTCATCTGCTATGTAAACCTATGTAAACCTCAGAGATTGTGGGCTTCAGTTTAAGCAAATGTCAGTGAATGCTCAACAAGCTTCTCTCTGCTTTCACTAAGGGCATTAAATCCATCAAGACCATGAGATTTCAGTTTTCACATAAAACGTACATGCATCCTTCAGGCAGATTTTCATTTGTTTCTTTTCTGTATAATGAAACTTTAGTTCTAAATAAAATGAGGCTGAAATTTGACAGATTTTCTTCGTACCCAAGTGCATATGTGAAAAGAAAAATAATCATACAAACAAAACCAACCTCTGTGTGAGTTCTCAGAGAGAACATTTGTTCAAAATCAAGGCAATCGACTAAAAAGCTTGTTTCCATACTCAACAGTGCTTCAAAAAAAAGATAATAGTAGGGACTGGATGGCAGTGCAATGAAGTATACATTTTAGTGAAGATAGGAGAGATACAATAGAGGTTTGTAACCTACAGTACTTTTGATATCCTGAAGCAAATATGTTTATAGGAGAAAGCAGGATAAATGAAGTAAATCTCTAACTATAGCTTTAAAAAACAAAATAAGCACAGTTTTTAGTTGAGTGCTCATACTGGTGCAGAAACTCTGGCCTGGAGCCTGCAAAAGCAAATGAATGTACAAAATAATGAGCCTGAGACTTTATATAAATAAGACTGAACACAGCTACAGGAGGCCCTCTAAATTTAAGGTTGGAGTTACCGCTTTGGGAAATATTACTGTAATTATACATTAAAAAATAAGTATCTAAAGTCCAATCTCACACTTGTATGGATATGTGAGCAATGCTAAGCTGCAAAAAAGGGAAAAGCAAAAGTGTCAAAAACACTGCTTTTAATGATTAATCGGAACATTTCATGCTAAAATAATTCTATAAGCTGAAGCCAACTGTAAAAGTCAACTACAACCAACCTCCCGAAAGATCATGCGCTGGTGTGTAAAGTTACAAATCCAAAAATGTGCTTCTGTCCACGATGCAGGATAGCAGAGCTTGAGTATGATCATTTCAAATACAAATACCAGATTGAGTCAGAGTAGGATTGCACAATTGTAACAGAATCAAAGCATGTTGTATTTTCGGTCCACATCCAAAACAACTTGATAACTGTGATCCTGCATTACTTCTGCCATTTTGTGCAACTGCAAATTAAAACAGTCAATTTCACACTGGACCTTTTATTGAATAAATCGCACACCAAAAGCTAGCAATGTGATACTACAAGTTAGTTCACACAGAGCAACCACTGAGCCCTAACTTCTGAACTCTCATTGTAATCAACAAAGCAGAACGAACCTCTATTTACACCATGTGATCAAGTTGTTGATCACAGCGTTCTCAATTTCTCAGGTCAGTCACTTCCAGTGTTTATTGGGTGTTCCACAGTCTACATTATAAATATCATAATACAACTATGAAATATCTCCTAATTGTATTTTTTGCTTCTTTGGGAATGTTTGGTGACATTTCTTCAACATTCAGTTTTGTGTGCCACTGCAATAATTTTATAATTAAATAATTTGTGAACCAGATGTTGTTTTCGACTACTTGTAATCACTGATTACAAACTAGAAATTAAAATGTAATTAAATTAACAAATACATTAAATTATAAATTGTAAGTCACACAGCTCTGGTTAGCCATTGTGTTCATGTACACCGTGCAGAAAGCAGATACAAATGTCCAGTAGTAGCAGTCAGTGCTTTTAAAATAGGCCTAAGAATGTTTGCCTTTGTGATAGTCTTTATTATTAATTTGATCAAACGTTGTTGAATTTGTTGAAGCCCCATTTTTAAAAATATTTCCGTATCAATACAAAAAAATACAAGACTTTTACAAATAATTTTTAAATTATATTATTCTTATTATTATTATTATTGTGTACCAGAGTAAACCAGAGTATTTTAAATATATCGATTACATTATCTATTATATCTGTTCGCTAGATTTTATATGTAAATAATGACGAGAATAATAACAGCAGCAAAGGGTAAAACAGTACTACAAACCACTGTGTAAATACATTTAAATAACATGATAGGACATACCAGTTTTCAATATCAAGCATAATGTCACACTGTCCTTGTGTTTATGTTTTGTCATGTGCTTCCTGTGTGTTTGTTTTCATTTCGTTCTCCTCACATGCTTTGCCTTGTTTGTGACCCCGCCTCTCTCATCAGTGTTCATTCCCTGCCATCCATGTATCCCAGGTGTTTCGTATTTTGTCTTGATTAGTCTGTATATGTAAATATCACACCCTGAGTATTTTCTTTTGTGAGTTGTTAACGTCATGTTGGTGTGTTTGTCCGCAATTAGCTCTGAGTTTTCGTCAGCTCCTGTGTACCCTGGATTGTTTATTAAATGTTCAGTGCTTATCTTATTGGACCTCCTGTCTTCGTGTCTCTCTTGCCTGTCATTACACATGAAAGCAAACTATTTTTTACAGCCAAAAATACAACCCAGGCTCATTGGAAATGCGTGCCTCTACATACATTTCTGCAACCCCGTAATTATGTACCTTACTACACATTTTGCTGTAGTTTCAAAGTGAAACGTCCAGAGAGTGGCACTAAAACACACGTTTAATATGTAACTGTGGCACGTTTGTATTAGGTTGGTACAGGTACATATTGCAGTGTTTTTATATGTTTTGCGGCTGTTCAGAATTCAAATATCCACTATCATGTTGGAAATATCCCCTACACCAAACCTAAACCTACCCAATAGTGTTAACAAATGCAAAAGTAATTTAAAAGCATATTCGTTGATGCAGCCACGCTATTTGAACTTCCTTACAGTGATTTGAGCTGTTCTGTTGAACCGTTTTACACAGGATTCAAACCGGCGCTTTTCACCACCTAAGTGCAACGCCATATCACGTGAGCTATTTTGAAAACTCATATATATATGAAGCTGTATTTGTGACGATATAACGTTAAAAAATATCAGTTTTCAAACCGTGCAGGATGTTAAAAATGTTTTAAACTCATAACATAACATTCTGCAACTAACTGTGTAAAAAATTAGCCTTTATTAATCAAAATTGTACATGTAAATAATACTTTTGTGTGAAAAAGAATAAAAGTTGTCAGTTTTACTGTCTCTAATGTTCATTTCAACTGGAAACTGCGGCGATTTGAATGTATAGGTAAGGTTTTTTAGTTTTGCAGACATGTATGAAGAGGCACATACAGTTTTTCCAATTAGTTTAGGTTGTATAAATAGCTGGACATGGATGACTAGGTAATCTAGACTTATAGAATTTACAAATTGCCACGCCCATTTTTTATGTCAAGAAAAAGGTGGAAATGCATGTAGTGCTTCATTGCATTGACTTTGCGCTACAAGACACATGCACATTACTTGACACTGTGTGTGCTGTGCTTCCACCCGCCATGTTTTGCTTTAGATATGCGTTCATTTATACCATTTGGAATGCAGCTCTATTAGAGGCACAAAACTCTGACAGACTTTCACGTGCGTTTTGTGTTTGTTTGTCCTGAAGCAGCTGATGGCAGCTGCGGTTAAATGCACTTGCATTTTCGAATACTTTTATATGAAACTGATGTACACACGGTCAGTTATGCTTTCAGAGCAGGACAAAACATGAAATCCAAAGCAAGTAATTGTTTTTAAAAAGTAGCCAAGATTCACAAACCTACTTTTAAGATGGCAGTACTGACACACTGATATTCCAACTATTAATAAAAAAACATAGAAACTTTCATTTTGGGTTAGAATTCAAAGCTGTAAAGATATATTAATTGGGGGGAAAATGTAGATCAAGAATTTGTTTTGAAATCTGATCATCAAGTGCCTGAAGATTCCCACCCCTAAATATGTTGTATAATAGGTTTGTGAAGGAACAGCAGGGGGTTCATAAGTTGATGAAAAGTTTACTAATTAAATCATAAGGAGGATAAATTAATTAATTAATTAATTAACACTAACCTACATTGGCGACGTGATCATTCATGTGTGATGCTGAATTTATATTAACATAAAACCTTAGGGTATAATTTTTAAGCAAATATTTCAGGGCAAAAAGGTTTAGTTGACCAAAAAAGCCGTGTTGATGAAAAATGTTCAGTCCTGCACTGGTAATGATCTGCAGTGAAATGTGACCAGCGGTAAGCAGAACATTAATAGAAGGTAGGGCAGGCTACTGTTATCAGATATGATTGGCAATGCATATAGAATCGTGGCATGTAGTGCTTTAGCGTGGGCTGATTGCACACCATTCTCTGTGGCTGCAGGATGTTGATCTTTAGAAAATGAGCAGGACAGTAATGTAGCTTTTATCTGCACACCCAGCAACTGGGGTTCAAAGCCGCCCTGCCACGCACATCAAATCAGCAAGCCCCATTTCCTGCAGGTTTCTCACTGCTTGCTTTTGATTCAGCAGCAGGCCAGGGGCTACGCACTCCTCTCAACCCCTCGCTGTGAGCTAGCACCTACTGAGAGACAGAAACAGAGACAATGCGTGGATGACAGAGACAAAAGGCTTGTAAAGAAGGAATGCGACTCTTGGTAGTGTCTGAGATGTTTGCGCATTATGAAAGTTTTTTTTTTTTTTTACTTTTTAAATGTAGGTTTTAACAACATATCAATTGTTATTAAACTGAATACATGTAAATGTCATATGTTTAAGGTATTGTTGATGTTTAAATGGACAGATAACTTTGGTGTGTGCTTGGACTCGGACTGGATTCCCAGTAGTAGGATCGGAGCAACCAGGACACTCCGAATTAAGTGGATTCCCAAGTGGCACAAGATGCCATGAAACAGTCAAGAGCCCTTCATGGCTGTTAGAAGCCTTGTAAATATAGCTGAGGATGAGTGCATACACATCTCGTCAACACACTCTAGTAGAGAGGTTGAAGACGGCCAAGAATGTCACAGGGTTTGTTTCCAAACATCTTGACTGATGGGATACGAAGCACTTGCTGCTGACTTTTTACTCTTTAAGACTGAAAATATCCTAGGATTAAGATGATCGCAAAAATCATTAACATGAATATTAATCAATTATATATAATATTAAAATCACTAGATCATTAATAATGAAAAAAAAAAAGTTAAAATAGTAATAGGATGCTGATATTGTTAATATAATACCAAAATTATATCAAAAATTACTGAAAAAATGTACTTTAAAATAAAACTTTTAAATGAAACATTTTAGCTAAAATTAAAATTAAATAAATTAAGAAAACATTGATAAATAAAAATAAACAAAATTGAAATGCAAAAATAAAAAAGCTTATGTTAATAAATATGCTTTTACGTGTACATTTTTTGCAGTTCTGTTTAATCTTGTTTGAGGCACAGAAACTACAAACATGATCTTTAACTGAGAAGAGAGAAATAAAACAAACAAACAAGCATTTTACCAAATTAGCCAATTTGAGGAAAAACTTCAAACAGCCCAAGATTTTTGTTGTTGTTGTCAAGATGTAAATCTCTGTAGTCTTTTCATGGTTTATACACAGCAGAAAAAGTTCAAAAGACAAAAACGTCTTTGGTCTGAAAAGTTCTTGGGAAAAAAAAGGTGAAATAAGGTTGTTAAAAATTCATGTTTTGAAAACTCTGTCTTCTTCAGAGCCACCTGAAAATTTACCTCTCCAGTTCGTCGTTTCTCAGCAGTTAAAGCAACTTCAAATAAGCCCTTTGAAACCACTGGTGCTGAACATTCAAAGGTTTATACATTGCTACCTTGTAAAGCCTTAAATCTCTGCAGCACCTTGAGAGCTGGAGATTGTAGCTTCTGATGAGTGCTGTTAGTTTTATTTATTTATTTTCTTTCTTTCCAAAGCACTCTGGCGATAAATAACTTAAGGAAAAACATGTTACTCGTTTCACCGGAGTGCGCCTCCTTGCAGCATGTCACCTTTATTTCCCTTTCACCACACCAGACCTGCCAGGTTTGGGTGTGTGTGTTTGTATGTATATATATATATATATATATATATATATATATATATGTATGCATGTGTGTGTGTACAGTATATGACTGCTATTTATTCAAGCCATCAACTATCCCATTATGAGGCTCGCTGGCAAATATTGGCATCAATTTGCATACAGTTTAACGCTCTGAAGCGCGACCTTGAGTGCCGAGCCGCTATCGCAGCAAGCAGCCACTCTGGAACTTTCACCACCGTAAATCATCAAAATACAAGTAAATAAACTACAAGGTGCACCTTCGAACACATCTCTTTAGTCACAGCTTATGAGATAGCGAAGCTAACATGCTGGGTTCAGGCATATGGTGCGAGAAACATATACACACCAGGGTAGAAGATAAAGGAGCAAAGAGGGATAGCTTAGGTGGAAGGTACGCCTCCCAATGGAACAATATTTTCAGAGAGAACTTGCCAACATCAAAACCATCACGCATACTATAGGACTTGCTAGACATGAATTCCAGCTAAAATTATTATTATTATTATTAATATTTATTTATTTATTTATTAATTTTCACCTCATTTCACAAAAAAAAACAGAATAATATATATATAATTTAAATGTAAAAATTTTTATTTAAGAAGGATATATATATATATATATATATATATATATATTATGTATATATATACACACACACACACACACACACACATATTATAATACATACACATATTAAATTATTATATTATATTACAATACATATTATAATACATTCAAATATTATATATATTAGTATACAATAAATATATAATTATTAATATATAAATATAAATAATTAATCACATTCAAAGTAAAAGTTTCTGTTAGCATAATATATTTGTGTACTGTACATAATTATTATGTATATATTAATACACACGTGCATGCATATCTATATATGTATTTATACATACAAAATAAATATACAGTGTACACACTTATAATACAAATATATATATATATGTATATATTGAATGCAATTAATTGTGATTCATTGTTTGACAGCTAAGGGTGGGCATTTTTTAACATACTTAATTTTAAGTAATCCACAGGTTTGAGAAATGAGTACTCGATTAATCGGGGGTGGTTTTTTTAGCAAGGGTCGGGGCATTTGTGTCACAGTATACAGTAAACATTTAAAAGAAATAACAGCATGGGGTGAAGCTGTCTACATGACGCATTGTATATAAAATTAATCACATAGCCTAGATACATACATGTTTTATTACAAATTGTATTTATCTACAAAAAATGCATGCGATTTTGAACTACGTGCCAATCATAAAGTAGTGGATGTGCTTTTCATGTTACTTTAAAACAACGGCAACTGAAGCCCCGCAACTTAGCAAAAAAAAAGTTAAAGTTAGGATAGCATAACTTTTCTTTTAAAATGATAAGTCGTTAAAGGTAAATTTAAAGCCGGCATAATTTACTATGTTGCTAACACTTAAAACAAAAACAGCCAGAATAGTTTACCATGCATGGCTAAGAAAATTTAACTTAAGGACGACATATTTTTATTTAAAAAGATCAGTCGGTCTACATGCTCAGATGAAAGGCGAGTGCGGAGTCTATTTACAATTAGACCAGCGGTGGAAAAAACGCACTTAGCTGGCATAGAAGTTGCAGGAAGAGCCAGGTACCACTGGGCAAGGGTACTTAGCTTTGCAAATCGAGACACATTTACTTTCTATCACAATTAAGGTGGTTAGCGGAGTCAAGTTATTGCCACCTGTGCTGGCTTCGACAGACTATCTTTTAGTGAACAAGCATATTTTTCGTATAAAGCATTATTCCTTGCAGTGACCGTTTTGCACGATGGGACAGTATAGTGGGGCTCAACGTAATTCATTAAACGTTTAAAACCTTCACCTTCAACAAAACAGGTAGCAAGTCCTCTGTTGTCATTTCTGCTATTAACTGCGTCATCTTCTCTGCCTTCTTTGTCGCATTTATGTCTGATGGTGAAATCTCTTATGCTCGTCTGACTGCTGGTAGTGGCATCGGCATCATCTGCTTTTTTGTGTTTATATGCAAGATGATAACGCATCCAACTCGTTGTGGAGTTGTAGACGAGTGTGGCGCTGCCCATCTTATACTTGACAGTTTTTTAAAAGTTTTTCTAGGCCGCTTCTCACAGACGTAACCAATTAAATATCTACCGACTACCGCCCAAATACCAGCATAACCAATCAGAAAGAATGAAAGTTTAATTTAAAAAAATGCATTTTTAGAGCCAATCGATCGTCATTTTCATGCTCGATCGTTGCTGAAGGGTTTCGAGTAATCGATTAATCGAGTACTCGTGCACATCCCTATTGCCAGCACTAATATATATCATATATTAATAAAATTTGGTGTATTCGTGTTTAAATTCTTCTCTCACTCTAACACACACACACACACACACACACAAAATAATATATACATAGCTTATTTCTACATGAATGCAAAAATGTTTTCCCAATCAAAATACATATGCTGAACATTTGAAAAGCTTTATCTGATGCTTCAAATTTGATTTTGATATAAAGAAATGACTTTGTGCCAAGTGAAGCGTGGAGAACCCAGAATGGACGGAGGTGTTCACAATGCATGTCAGAATGAGAGAAAGTGCTCTAGAAATGCTGTTGTCTGATAAATGTGTCAGAAGAGCCAAACTGCTTTCCATGTTCCCTCATCCACCCAAACATTCTCTAAAAGTGGCCACATTTTTTTTTTATCTTGTCATATCTGTCACATTTCTTTACACTACACCGGCGTAAGGCCAGATTGTCACAACTTTCTGTATGACTCCTTTTTGGGCTGAAAAATACTAAACTATGGGCTCAAAACAAAATAACTAAACCAAACCAAAACTTTTTACTTAAGAAACTGGATACAGATTCTTTACTACGCCAATAACAATTTTGGGTTGCTTTCGAAAGGCTATGACCTAGCACTTTGCTTCAAGTTAAATTCTGACCTAAGGTCATGTATACACATACACACACATGTAATCATAAAATATGTATGTACACCCACAAACCCAGTAAACTCGTTGCTAGGAGGCATTGTAATTATGATGGTGCTGTATGAAATGCAAAACTCTGCACGTGACATTCAATTTTGAACAAATGTGTGCAAATTGGGAACATTAACTCTGTCTTTTCAGAGCGAAGACATTGTTTCACCAGCCGAGCACAATAAAAACTAGTTGAATATTATGTTAGAGTGCATTAAGTTTACAATTATACTCCCCAATAACTTACATTTTATCCAGGATATTATAGATACTGAAATGAGCCAGACAGATATAAATGTTCTTTCTCTCTCTCGCGCGCGCGCACACACAATAATAAATTCACCTCCTTTTCTTCTAAAGATATGTAGTAAAATGGGAAATGAAGCTTTAAAACAGAATCTGGAGTGTGACACCGCCTCAGCCTGGAACTATGCTAATGAAACGTCCCACAGAGATGCCTGTCTATAAATTGACGACTTGAATCCACTGCACATTTTCTTGAATAATCCATATGTAATCCCACATGAGTGCTCATAATGTGATTTAATTTCATTAGATATTGTAGGAGTGTATCAGGATGTTCTTCACAAGTAGAAGGCACTTTGTGGATTTTTGCCTTCTGTTGCCCCTTTGATGGATAAAATGCACAGCAAGTGTCCAAACATACCCTTTATATGCCGTTTAGGCTATTTCAAAATGTGTTTGCAAAATTATCATCAGTCATCAGTGTGTGGCAATATGTACAGTTACAGACTTTGTAATGAGCTTAGACTATAATTAAATATGTTGTAGGCTGTATTTAACGTGGTGGCAAGTCCACATGTGACTTTATTTAAGTTCCCTTTATGGTTAGGTTGCAGCATTTATATCTAGACATGAGTGTTTACTAAACACATGGCTGACCTGCAAACCCACGCAATCTGTCAGGAGTGATATAGTCATCCAGCTCAGTTACAAAACAAGACCTCAAAGGACATGAATTTCATGTATAAGCATGTTAAACTGCGCTTCCTAATTATGTAGCGAAGACATTTATGTCAAGGAACATCTTCATTACTATTGTGCCTCAAAATATGTAGAAAAGGCATATAATATTCAGTCACTAATGTATTTAAGAAAGTGGTTTTTTTCTTATGCAAACTAAAGAACAAATAAATAAATGTAAAAGATATAAATAAAATAAAAATACAAATATACTGTAGTTATGAATGAACGGGGATTTAAAGGGATAGACGACCAGTGTTATTTTTTCGTAATTGAAATGAAGCTGAAATAAATTAAAGTCTAAATGTTCAATGAAAAACTTAAACTTAGAGTTGTCCATGACTTGTCTAATTTTTTATATAAAACGCGAAATAAATAAATAAATACAAATAACAAAGGCACATGTCTGAATTACTACAATACAAGAATACAAGCAAAGCAAAATTACTACCTCTTAATTTAATTAAAAACATGTAAATGAAAACTGAAAACAACTAATTAAAAAAAAGAAATATATATAGCACTTTTAATTAAAACATGTAAAAAAACAAACAAACAAAACAACAAAAATGTAAGGGTTTGAGAAAACTAGGCCTTAAAAAATAATAAAATAATAAACCTGCAAAATAACAAATATTAATAAATTATATTACTAATTAATAAACTAAATTATATATATATATCAGAATCAGTTTAATTGGCCAAGTATACTTGCATATACAAGGAATTTGACTCCAGTAGGTTATGCTCTCTAGACATGCAACAAGGACGTCCATCTTTATCCATACATACAGTGTAAGAGGTACTATGGATAAGTGATGGATATGAAGACAATAGACAATTTACAATAGGTAATATACATACACTACTATCAACATTATATACAGGTATAAATTATACTTAGAGTTACAGGTAGTGGTACAGGTGTAGTGCAAGAGTCACAAGCCCTATTGTTCCCTGGTTCGGGACTGAGAGGGCAGGCTAGATAAGAGTAAGTATATATATATATATATGTGTGTGTGTGTGCGTGTGTGTGTGTGTGCTAGTATATATATATATATATATATATGTATGTATGTATATATTAGATTGAGATGCATTCCAGTACATATTAAAATGTATTTCTCATTACATTCACATTCTCATGCAAATGCAATTTCGGAATGTCTGTCTATGCTTGAAAATATGTTATTTTGAGAATAAAGGGATGCTGCGATTAAAGGCATAGGCACTTAACAGAAGTAGATATTGAAATGCATGGAAAAAACAAGTGAGCTTTCACAGAAAGAGATCTCTTTCAAAGCATGTAGTGGGTACTCAGGAAAGAAATGTGATACATTATGTATGCCTACAACACACCAGATAATCTAGTGTGATACACTGCACATCTCTGACGTGATGATCTCAAACTTAGTCTTAAAAAAGCACGGTTGAGAGCATTGACTGTGGATTACATTACAGACAAATACTCACTCTTGCCTTTCATCAAAAGTCATCAAAGTTCTCAAAAAAAAAGTACTTCAGTTTACTCAGAAGCAGCATACAAATATCTGAAATTAGGAGAAAACCCCACTAATTTACTTTCACTTTTTGATGACTTCAGCAGATTAAAAAGGACTGAATGACTGATTCAGCAGATTCCACTGCTTTGTTTCTCATTTTCAGAATCAATAAACATGATATAATTTAAGAGTCCGTACAGACAAGAAAAATTATTTCATTTTCCCACTTGAGGAAAAACATTGGTTATTGTGCTTAATACAGACGAGAAAGGTGTTAATGTATGCTGAAAAGGCCACAAATTCCACCAGCCAAGCAGTCTGTTTATATTCTTTATCATTTCTGTTTTTAGAGGCATTTTCTCTATACTAATCCCCTGGGACCCATATAAAAGACCAGCATTAATTCTCTCCTATCTTGTGATTTATATACAACCTAAATAAGCACAGAGACGGCCTGGATTTTGGGCATGCCTGTGGCTCTCACCATCCTTTGCTGTCATTGCACAATTGTATGCTTGAGTGTACCTTTGGCAAATGAAGCAGTACTTTTCAGCAGCTTGAAACGGCATAAAAAACTTGGTGCAAAAGCAGAACATAAATTCAAACAAGGAAATACTCTGCAAAGTTCCTTCAAAACCGCTGCTATATTTTCCGATGTTAAAATACTTCCTATCGGAGTCTAATGAGCAGAGACATTAAGTAAGTAATTAGTAGGATGATTTCCCTGAAAAGTGTAAACACTGTGGCTCTGCGGTGCTTTTAACATTGCTCTGTTTCCAAAAGCATTACAGTCAGCTCTGGCAGAGACATGTGGCTGGGAAAACAAGCAGTCCACTAGAAAAACCACACGCCAATAAAAGCTGATAGCTTCATGCACTGCTGTAAAGTTGAATCTCACAGGTCCTCAGGCGCCATGAAAGATCTTTAGCATATCTATCATGCTGACCAACACATCTTTTAAGTTTCAGCATGATAAATATTTTCGCTAGAATATTTACTCCTGTTCTAGTTTAATCTGCAGAAGTACTAGTAAAGTGCGAAAACAATTGTTTGGAGAGTAATTTTTGCAGTTTTATTTACTGTATTTGGAAAAAAGCACATCCCGGTTATTTCATACTGTAGCCAACTATTAAAGTATCTGTTGAATAAAATAGTGGAAGCTGTCGTATCAAACGATTGCAGCACCATTCTTATTTGGGCTTTCCCCTACGAAGGAACAAATCAGCCTCCTTAAGTTGGATACGTCTGCGCTGTCAGTCGGTGTGCGGTTAATATTTAATCCCCTCGTTGTCACTATCAATTTTTCTCATTTTATTTAATCAGAAACTGGAGGGCAGGGGATGCAGGGCCTCATGAATTAATTTCAAAAGGGTTTTCATTTAGAGTGTCTGATTATTTCATCATGATGAGTCATTTGTGTCATTCATGTTCAGGCTGGGCAGAATGAATTATGAACTCAAAAGGCCAAGGTTACAGCAAACACACCCAGCTCTTCATGTGCGCGCCGAGCCTGGGAAAAACTGTGTGAAACGAAGCGTGAATGAAACAAAGGCTCCTGTCCTCCCTCGGAGGAGGTGGGCCTTCAGACGATCCTTTCAGAAGGAGGCGTCTGACTCTACACTCCCACATTTAAGGGGAATGCTAGAATAATTGCAGAGATGATTGACGGATGAATTATCTATCGAGAAAGGCCAGCTGTCACTGACCATTTTCAATCTTCCTGGATGGTTTTAGGATCTAATTCACTTAGTCACACAGTGCTGATGTGACAGAATTGATCAAGAGCCAGTTTTGCCATTGGTGTACACTTTCAACTAAAATAAAATACAGTGAATTATTCATGGTTTGTGACAGTAATGCTTACACATAGTACACTTACACATGCGAGATCTGACTCTGACTGACTTAACAATAATAATAATAATATTTTGCTAAATCAGTTGAATTTTTGACAGTAAGTAAATGCAGTCAATGTGAGTTTAATACTCTGATTTGTTTTTAGAAATCCTCCCTAAGCTTAAATGGTAGTATATGTAAAACAACTTAAAACTCTTAATACAACTTTTTTTTTTCATTAAATTTAAAAATTGTAAAGTTTGTGCCTAAACTTTTGATTGGTAGCGTACATGAACATCATAAATACATGATTTAACACACTGGAGTCAGAAAACTGAGCACCTGTGCATCTCTCTTCTCTTTGTTATCTGAAGATGAAGAGCTGTATGCAGAGTATTCTCTTACGCACGTATCTTGATCATGCAGACCATGACTCATTCAGACAACATATAAGCTTCGCTAATGCTACAGCACTCACTATACTGCTCACACTAGCGTGAGAAGTTGAGCCTGTATCTCAAAGACATGCATTAAAGTTGGCTTTGATTTCAGGTGGGTGTTAAGTAAAACTGACTATGTAGGTGTCATCCATCTAGCATGATATAATGTGCAGTGACTCTTAACTATATCATTGTGTCTATGTGGCTTTCTATTGAGCGTGGCATGTTACTGAGGGCAAGAGTATAGAGCATAATGTGTAATGGATATTTGAAACTGCAGTAAAAATAAATCAATGTTACACAGCTATAAGCAGATCTCAGCATAATTTAAGAAAAATCAATTATATTAAAAAGAGGCTGCCCTAAAGAGAGCCTGAGTTTCAAATACTTCATTAAAGAGTACTGCATAATTGTACATACAGTACAGTATGGCAAATTTAATTAAGATCGTGTAGTAGGCCTCTTAATATTCATGTTAAGACCTCGGAGGGAGGCTGGATAATATGCAGAACACATGAACAGGCTGGTTTTACAATAGTAGACCGTTTTTAAACAAGTAAAAAAAAAATAGTAAGACAAGATTTAAATAAATAAATTTACATAAACAAATACTCTTAGGGGAAGCATGTTAGGGGAATGTTCTTTAAACCTACGTGGATAAATCCTATTGCGTTTAATATTCTCCAAACCTAAAGAAACTATTTCTGGCTAATCAACAGAGAACATTAGGATGCCCATTTGAGGAACGTTTCCAGAATGTTTTGGGAACCAAAAAATAGTAAGTAATAAAAGTATTAAATAGTAATTAAGAAAAAGTAAGTGTAGGATTCACTTTGAAACTATTTTCACTCAGAAACTGCTTGTAAATTTCACAAATAATTACAAAGAAACAGCTTTGCAATAAGACTCTCTAGTAAAAACATACTCCAGTAATGTTTATAACTTCGCCTTTTTTTAATTAGCAGAGAATGCTTGGTTTGCCAATATGGTGAACATTCCTGGAACATTCAGGGAAATAAAAAATGTTAAGTAAAGTAAATTGGCGTTTAAGGCTAGAAAACATCAAAACACGTTTTGAATTTCCTTTCCTGTCCTATCCCATTCATTCATTTATTCATTCAGCCCCAAACAACAACATAAACTTTCATTAGACAGGTCAGAGAATGTCAGGACATCTATTCTGGTAACTTCTTGAGAATAAAACGTTCTAAATTCTGTTGAATAGGCTTTAAAGCCAGAGAACAACAAAACAATGAGTTCTAAACTCCAAACACTGATGCATTAGAAGTGTCCCTTCATTCTGACATTAGTCTCTTTTATCAGGAGAGGAAGGCAAAAAAACTAATTATGTCACCTTGGACCTTTTGTGAAGTGCTACCCACAGTCTGATTAGGTGAAACAAATAAGATGTCAGTGCTGAGATGGGTTTCCGGTCATACGGTCCTCACCACACTCCTCTGGATGAGGTCAGCGGGGAGGCGGGGCAGGCTGAGCGTGTCAGTAATAATTACGACTCCACGCAGTCGAGGGCCTCGGCACCTCTCGGGCTGTCTAAACGGCCCAGACTAATGAAAGGAGAAAAGTGAGGTGAGGCTGGAAATGAGTAATCTTTTGCATGGGCTACGTGGAGCTCCCTGCGAGAGCAGAGAATAAGTAAGGACGAGTCTCGCCTCCCTCGAACAGCTTCAGTCAACTGCTCTCCACTTTTCAGCTTTGTTCTCACCACTGTATTCTCTCACAGCTGCGTAACAGTATCCACTTGAAATAGATCTGCCCCAATTATACAAGAAACAGCCCTGACAAGAGACTCTACTGGGAGCGAAGAGAGCCGCGGGTTTGTGTGTGTGCTGTCAGTGTATAGGCAACGATTGTGTCCTAACCAATGCTGAGGAGAAACAAATAAAAAGTAGTGACACCTTGATTTTTTTGTAGACAAAGCAATTCAGAAGTTTTCTTGTAATTAGTAGTAGCTTTTCTAGTAACAAGCTGTATTGTGTAGTGTGTTTAAATGCCATATTTAATTGCCTTGACACAAACCCGCTCTTATGTGTAAGGTTGAAAAGTCTGCTTCATTTTAGTCAATCGATTAGCTTGGATGGTTCATATAAAAAAGTGAAAGTGATACCCACTACTTCCCCAGCTCAAAATATTTTAGCAAGAAAAAAGTGCAAATAGTCCTATTTGGTGGCAGAGGCTATTTACACTAACTCCGCCCACTAATGTGTGATTGGGCAAAGCCAGAGCTTTCCCTATCCAATCTTATCTGATATCTTCATACACAAGCTACAACTCAAAATTATGTAGTCTACATGCTAGACCAGTATGTGGCGCTGTAATTGCTAACTGTTGCTGTTATGTGACGCAGTGATTTCTGGGTAGGGGTGAGACATACAGTAGGGTGATGATATTGTCGTTTTTCAGATTTATCCACTCTGGGACTTTGTTTCAAACAGCGGTTTTATGCTTTCAAAAGCTGGATCTGTACGAAAAGCAGATAGGATAATTTATTCATGTCGGGTGCCATAGATGAGTTTTGATTGGATACAACATGCTTTTTTGATGTTCACCATTGTTATGATTCTGACACTGGTTCTTGGTGCCTGTGTGTCTAAATAAATTTTTTTGTTGTTGTTTGGCTTTTGATCAAAGCAATTTTTAAAAACATCTGTGCGTCAGTGATTGTTCAGAGTTGATGTAATCAGTAAAGAAAACCTAACTCAGTTATTTAGGTCACTACATGAAGGTTATGTCAAAACATATCAATGCTGGGCACAAAATCACCTTTCCTCTGGTTTGTCTTGTTGTAACTCAGTTACAGCACCCCAATAAAAATTTGATTCCAAATAATGCAAGCACTGACCACTACGGCTGAACGATTTGGGGAAATGTCCCATTGCGATTATTAAAGTCAGAATTGTGATTTACGATTGCGATGTGATAAACAAGTGGTATGACTGAACTTGCTTTACTATTAGATTACTAATAGTACGGAAATTTGTATTTCTCAACTTCTTCAATTTGTATTTATCATACAGTGCAATCTAGCAACAACAATAAATTAACAATGTTTTCAAATTAAAACAAAATTGTACAAAATTAAATAACAGTAACATTTTTACATTACTGAATTAAGTTACATTAAATTAACTTTAAAATAAAATTTAAAAGTCTAAAGTACAGATAACTAAAACAAATACCCATTTTTTTATATTTTTACATTTTGACTCAAAACAGGGGCATTTAAGAAGGATGTAACATATACTAGTGTGCAAATCATTTTCTCAAATCCCTCTTTGCTAATAGTGAGTTTACACCAGATGCGACATCACGCTATTTAAACGTAGATGGGCGCTCAAACATTTCGAGTTTACTCACTTCAGGATGTCTAATCGTGCCTTTGCATTGACTTAACACGTACATCACTCACGCTTAACGCTTCATTCGCATCTGGTGAGAATGCAAGAATGAATGTCTTGTTACGTCCACGAATGCATTTGTTATTCTGTGTTCATTTTAACACTTTTGAGTGAGGACTCAAATAAACTCCCAGGAGAATTAACACTGGGCATTTTTGTTGTGCATTTGAATTTAGTGTAAATAGCATATTGCTTCATTCATGGCTATTTGCTCAGTGTACATAACATTCATTGTTATTTGCATTTAGTGCAATCAGACGTGGAAAGCAACAAAGAACAAATATAATTCAATAACTAATATCAAATCAAGCATACATTAGATGGTCTATACTGGCAACACAATTCAGCTCACACACATCCACAAAAAGGTCAAAGTTGCACGTGACTCAAGAATAAAGTGAAAGCACTGGGTGGAGCAGAGAGGCTAAGCTACTGATTTGTTCAGCACTTCAAGAACAGGCCAGTTTCATCTGCAAATAGGCTAATGTAGGTTTTCCATTGTTTACTGCTAGAAAAACTTAGCATTAGCATCCAGAGGACTATTAATACTGTATAGTAAACTTAACTAAATTACCATCATCACTATCATACAGTATACTATTAGGGGAAAAATTACAATGGAAGTCAATGGTGACCCAAAACAGTCTGGTTACAAACTACTCATTTAACAAAGAAATTTATACAGGTTTGGAACTACTTGAGGGTGAGTATATAATGACAGAATTTTCACTTCTGAGTGAACTATAATTACGTCAGAGCCTATACTTTAACTAAAAAAGTAGTTTAGGCAGTACTTCTTTTACCAGAGTATTTTTAAACAGGAGTATCTGTACTTGTACATGAGCAAAGGATGTGTGTACTTTTGACATCTCTAAGTGCCATCTAATCCCTAATCCCCCCCACACAAACACACACTTAAAAAGAAGCATAACAGAAAACTGTAACATTATCAAAAAAAAAAGTAAAAAAAATAAGGTGAGAACTTGCACATACTGTATCATGGAAAGCAGCCTTTAGTGTGTGTCTCGAGTGCTCTCAGACAGTGTGTGTGTGCGCACACAGATTCTGTTTGTGTCGAAGCATATTTATGCTTCTAGCGTGTGGAGCTGTGTATTGAAGAAGCACTGCTGCGCCGTAGCTTACATCTCGGATCCCAGTGGCGAATCGCAGCGAGGTCTGAAATTATACACTAATCTCTCTTACACATTCACGATGAATCATATAGTGCTGAATTATGCTCCAATATTGCATGCATTACATCTCCTCTCTATGCACAGTAGGGTTGGAAGATGATGAAATCAGTTCCATGTGCAGGAAAGAGGAAGGTCAGTGGAGGCAACGTGTTGCTCAATGATGGGGGTCTCCAACAGCGGGTCTGTAGTAGTGCAGCAGGAGGTCTGCTAATTATTGTTTGATCTGAAGCACATTTCCTTGACTAATAAATTAAATTGTGCTTTTTCCCAAAATTGGAAGAAAACTGCATTTTTAACACTTTTTGTTAACTAACTATATTAGTTAAGCTGGACTAAAACTAATTCTAAAGCATTTATTGATCTGTGTTAAATGCTACTTTAACATTTGCTAATCAAATTAATAGTTGCATCTGTTTAATATTACTTAATAACATGATTGGATGATTTTTTATTAACTGATATTAAAAGATTAAGCATTAAGCATCATGATCTACATAAGAAAAATACTGACTTAATTAAACTTGCATAATGTTAATTACTACATTTTCTAATACATTTCGCAAGATAAAATATTTTGAATGTATTATCAATGAGCACAAGTTGACAATGAACTATAGCACAATCATTTAACATTAACAGTTTATTAAGTGTAAAAATGCTAATTGTTAGTTTATAATACATAATGTTAATTAAGTAATTCTGTTTCATTTAAGCTTACTGCAGTGTGTGCCAGTGTATAGATTAAAAATACATTAGTTAAAAAATGCATTAAAAGTATATGACTGTGAATTTTAATGATTATTTCAATAGATTTGGAATTCAAAAATTCCTTAAAAATGTATGGAAATACTTTAATATGGTGATAAATTTATGTTATTAGGCCAGGGTTAAAACGCAACTCCCACTTTCAAGTATTACCCAGCAGGGGGGTCCTTGGCCTGAAAAAAAAGCCACGGATTTAAAAAAAAAAAAATCCTCTCAAACATTTCAAAGCTTGCAGCCCCTCCAGGGTGATATTTACGACAGGATTTCATGCACTTCCTGCAATGTGTGTCTTCTCGGGTTGTCTAATTTTTGTCTGAAGGGTCATCTGGGGTTGTACTTTTTCTGTCCATGTCTGTGAACACCCGTCTGTAAGCTCAAATGCTGGAATGACGAAGACCCAAAAGCCGTTTGTGGGCTGGTTTGCCCATGGTTGTACAGATTAAAGCTAATGGTAGTGAGAGCAAATCCTGCGTCATGCTGAGGAACCTAGCACTGGGTCTCTGTGTGACAGCGATAAGGCAATGGACATGTGGTATGGGTGTAAAAAAAAATAGCTTGTTCTGTTCTCCTCTCTAAGTGCCAGACAAAAACAGAGTTCTTCAAAACCATTATAATGTCTCTCTCCAGACTGACGTATGACGCGGCTGGAAAAAAAGTGAAATCTACAACTTTGGAGTATGCGCTTTTCATATTTCAGACTTGATGGTGGAACGAGGGGGAGCTCAGTCAGAACGAAGATGAAAGGAATAAGAGAGAAGAGCTGAGATGAAAGCGCTGATAGGGGCCTGTGGCCCTCGTATTCATTGTGACGCTACACTTTTTAGTGTGTGTATGCATGTAAGGGTTGGTTAAAGGAGTGTGAACACAACTTGGGGGAATGGAGAAAGAACCAAATGTTTACGTGTGTTTGTTTCTCAGAACATAACGAACTGTGTTTTGCATCGGTGTGCCACAGAAACTCACCTAATTGCAAGCCATTGAAAGTTAGGGTGATTGAACCTGTCACCTATCCCTCTTTCTATTTTTTCCACCTCCTTGTAGTCTGTTTCACTTCCTTCTCTTCTGATGCCACAGCACTTTCGAATTAACCCATCTCTGTGACGACTTTTGAAAACGACCTTGAGATCTAGGATCAAACATTATCCTGACTTTACTGTTTCAGTGGATAAACTTAACGTGGAAGAATACTAGATTTTTATATTTTCCGAACAAACTGTATGTGCCCAAACCTTAACAGAAGTATATGCCTTAGAAACCACTTCTAATGGGTCGTACAAAAGCATTCCAAGCTAAGGGATGCTGAAGGGTCAGATTTGGCACTTAGCCCAGACATCTTTGGATGCTCTTTGATGAAATACTGAAATATGGCATGTATTAACAGCAAATGTTAAAGGGCTACTCCACCACAAAATGAAAATGTTGTCATTAATCACTTACCCCCGTGTCATTCCGAACCATAAAAACTCTGGAACACAATTTAAGATTTTTTGAATAAAAACTGGGCGGCTCTTGACTGTGTAAAAGTATGAAAGACATTGTAAAATAATCAGCCATCAGTGGTTCAATCTGTATTTTATGAAGCTGTGATAAAACGCAAATAAAATAAAATGACATTTATTCAACGATTCATCTCCTGTGTCTCTTTGCGAAACTGTACATTGTTCTGAGTCTGCTGCGACACATGAATACGTCTGAAATAAAATATTTTTCTTCTCAAAAAACAAAAGGTACACATGCTTTCAATATCACATGTTATAATATTATTAATCTAATATTAGACACTTGCATAGTTTGAGTTTCAGCATGACAAGGTGGAATTTAGCAGGCTGTTAAAATGGATGCGCAAGACAATTAAACATCAGATTTTCTAAAAGATTTGCAGGTTTTGCAACAACACCTATAAAGTTCTTTGGGGATGCTGGCACAAAAGAAGGCTTCTGCAGTAATTTAAATTAGCTTTACTTTTTCTGCAGAATAAACTACAATTTTCAGAACAGACTGCATCTTTGAATGATTTTTATATGTGGCTGGGCTTGAAAACTTTGTGGGAAACATAAGGCAATTAAAAAAAAAAAAACAGAAACAACACATTTAGGGCTTTACTAAAAACATTTTGAGCTTAAGCCTTAAGCCCTTCCCATAGCTGCCCATGCCCATTTAAATTAATTTAATAAAGAAAAACAAGATGCTAAAATAAAACGTACTTATGCAGCATGTTGAATTCTGCACAACGGTTGGGTGTTTCAGTGTCTATACTGATACAGCACAGTAAAAAGTGCTGTTGGTTAAAGTGCTTATTAAGAGTGCAGCGTATCATAAAGGGAAAATGTGAATTGCAGTTCATTACAAAGCTACAGTACACACAAGAAAGCTTGCAGAGTGATCAGTGGTGGGCTTCAAAGATCTTATAGCCACAAATGTTTTTTTTTCTCAGTTAATTAACGTGACTCCTTTAGTAAGCTTAAGACATCAGGGAGCTTGGCATTAATTACAAATCTACACGTTTTACTTACAAACGCACAAAGATTAAAAAAAATAAATAAATCTTCTGGGATTTAAAAGATGCTACAAAAAGTACATTTAATTTAAAACCATTCAAAAGCTACTGAGGCTTAGTATTACTCAGGATGTGTTAACAGTGTCACAGGCTTTACATATCTTTGCAACAGTTACAGATCATATATATATATAATTCAGCATTTACCACCATAATCCCCCACACCCTCTCTGAAAAGCTACAGGACTTGGGTTTCAGTACATCCCTTTGCAGATGGATATACAGTTTCCTGAGCGCGAGACCACAGTCAGTGTGAATAGGGGATGTGAACTCTCATACTCTCACACTGAACATAGGGGCCCCACAGGGATGCGTGTTGAGCCCCCTTCTCTACTCCCTCTACACCGCAGACTGCACGCCCAGATACCCCACTAACTCCATTGAGAAGTTTGCTGACTACACTGTAGTGGTAGGACTTATCTCCAGGAACGACGATAGGGCCTACCGGTGTGAGGTGGATGAGCTAGCAAAGTGGTGCGAGGAAAATCACCTCTCCATCGATATCAGTAAAACAAAGAAGATGGTGATAAACTTCAGAAGACAGAGAGGAGAGCAAACTCACACCCCAATTTCCATCAACGGAACTCCTATTGAGAGAGTCTCCAACTTTAAATACCTCGGTGTCCACATTACTGAGGACCTTACCTGGAAGACCCACACAGACTTCCTCATCATCAAAGGCAGACAGCGCCTTTATCACCTAAAGCGTCTAAAGAGGTTCAAGATCTCTAAACACATCCAAAGGAGAAAACGCCTCTGTAGCCTGAAAACACGAACAGACGACACTGTGACCTGAAGAACCAAATGGCTGAGGTGCTGCAGCACCAGGTCCCTGTGCACACACAACAGATCCCTCGAATGAGCTATTATCAGCCAGTCGTCGAGATTGTTGAGGATGCGGATGCCCACCTGCCACAGAGGGGAGAGGGCACCCTCCACAACCTTTGTAAAGACGTGAGGAGAGAAGGACAGGCCAAAGGATACTCATTGGCCTTTTATTTGAAGCTCAAAGGCAATTGGTCTCTCTGGCGAGTTCCCATATGTAACATCGAAGTGATAAGACTACTGAAAGGGCTATTACCGCCGCCGCTGAACTTTAATTCAGTTGCGTGTTAAAGTTGTTCACGAAATTTGCGCCAGGTGGTGCAAAGTTTCCAAACTGACTACTGTTGTATAACATAAAAAAGTATATATATATATATATATATATATATATACTGTATAATTGAAATACAAAATTATAAGAACAATGTGTGAAGGTCTCACCAATTTTACTGTGATTTCAGGGTTTACAGTTCAGAGTTGTCATGGCAACAAAAAAGTAGGTTTGCGAAATGGCTTTACAATTAAACAGTACAATTTTGGTAGTAACCTACTTTATGTCACAAGTTCAGTCGACTGATTTTGAACTGAGAATATTCCTTTATCATTAATATGAATTGGAAAGGTCCAACAATATGAAACAGCTCACATGTAATTAATTCCCTCTGTATAAAATATACAGAAGGAAGCAGCACAGAAATTACTATGAAAATTAAATTTATTTAAGAAGGATACAGTATATAAAACAAAAAGTCAAGAAGCATCAGAGGAATGAGGCAGAGGTCTTTGTGAGGCAGATGAAAGTGTGTCATCAAAGAGTGCAACTCAAGCTATGCCAACCCAGCTATGTCCCTTCTCTCCCTGTTCCCTTCTCTCTTGTTTTAGAAATTGGGTATATTTGCACAACCAGCTCTCTGCAAAACATCAAACAGTTCTGCAAGACAAAGGATGATAGTGATGTTTTAAGTGGTTGGGGGAATGCATGTAAGCACACAGTGCAATTGTTCGTATATGTTTGCGCCTCTATTTGATTCCGGTGCTGTAGCCTGTTCCACAGCATGTAATCAGCTCCATTTAAACAATTTCATCCTAAAAAGACACCGAACTCGGTTCAGTGGTCTGATGAAAGCGCATTAATAAACTGATTTCTCACCATAATGAGCATGTTTCAAAAAGAAGCAGATATTGCAATTAGAACAGAAATGGACCCAGATACAAGGGAGCAATTAGGCTGTCTTATTATAATCATCATCATTATAACCAGATCATGTAAATTTACTGATTTTTGGTTAAGCACAACTTCATGGAAATGTCAACCTTTCCATTGGATAATGAAGTGTTTATCCAAAGAACGTAACCTCGTTTAGGTCTCAATTTTACTGTATTAATGCTTTCTAACAAAATTATTAAAATGAATTGTACTGTTTACCCAAATAGTGCAACCAAAATAACACAATCTATATTTGATATTTTCAAAAATAGGCATTTTAACTTCTGAACTGCTTATGTTTGCACACTGTCTACATAAAAGTTTTAAAAGACCAAAGAACCAAAAGCAGACGCATAGGCATATGTTCTCCTAAACACTACTTGTAAAATGTTTTTACTGGGATGCAAACACTTGAAATGCTTAAATTGCTTATACAATCAGTATCTAATTGTTTTAAAACTAAAGGCTGGAATACACTATGATGTTAAAACACTAGATTTGCCATTTAAAAAAAAAAAAAAAGATTATACTTAAGACGTCAAGGACATCTGACTCCTATGAATATTAAATAAAAGCAAATATTGAGAACAGCCTCTAAGAGGCTTTCATAAATACTCCATATTTTCCTAAAAGGATGATCATCATAAACACAGGAGAACCAATCTTTCATTCTGTAGGTATTGCTGCTATTGGATTCTGGAGTACATACAAATTTTCATTTTAGTCCATTCCCCAATCTCTCTAAAACGAGAAAGTCTAAAGCAAGATCTGCAGGGGTTTAGTAAAATTCCTGTGAATGGTTTGCTATAACTAGTACTTCCCCTCAGAAGCTCCATTTCACACTGTGACTGCAAATGTCACATTCGTAACACTGGAACTGGCCTTAGCGCTTTAACAAAGCGTCTGTAGCAAAACATTGCTGGTAATTAATGACATCAATCGATGTTCGCTCAAAATGTTGAGGATAAAAAACCCTGACAGCCACTGACGCAGTTCCCCCTCATCTTTCTTTTCTCTTATTTCCCATTTATATAGGCTACCCCTCCCCTTTGCTATTCCCACTCTTTGATTTTTCCATCTTTTGTTCAAAAAACAGCTTTTGACCCTTTAAGAATTTGAAAGAAAACCAGAAAGTGCAGATATGATTTGCGTATAATTTCAACACTGCCTTGACTCCTATCTCAGTATTTTTCCCCTTTTGTCATATATAATGTTTGGTGCACACACATCCACCATTACACACAGACACACTTTAAACGGAAAGTGAGCACTTAAAATTATCTCTCTGCCCTGCTGTTCTGTATATCTCTACTTTTTTTTCTCACTCTTTCTTCTTTCAATACAAAGCATTTCACACGCTCACGCACAAACTCACCCTGCTGAACGAAGGAGCCGTAGACAAACCACATGGAGTTGTAGAGGGTCGTGGAGGAGACCGAGCCCATCGGCAGTCTGGGAGGGTTCAACCAGTTGAGGAGATACACCAGAGTGCCCACCAGCAGCACTGTGCCGGCTATACAAGCCCACAGAGACAGGTCGAAAGGGGCCAGGCATGCAAACATATCCACTGTCCTCTCCGCCTTCCTCAGCAACACACCGACGGAGTAGTCCATGTAGCGGGTGGTGAAGTCAACCACGCTCTCCCGCTCAGGAGTGATGGTCAGGGCTGACAGACCTACATCTGCTCTCTGCCCAACAACAAGAACAAAAATAAATAAATAAATACAGAGAGAACCGACATTTAAAACCAAATCACTCAAAGAACAGATTTATATGTGCAACACACTTGCAGCATAAAACAAGATAAAATATCAGGACAATCCATACAGTAAAAAAAAGTGCAAATCAGAGCACAATTTTACAGAAAACAATCATATTAATATATATATATATATATGTAAAAATCTCCAGTGAACACAAAAAAATTGACTGCCAAAAATAAAAAAACAGGGTGTTTTTGCTACTGTGCCTTTAAAGATTTGTGCAATTGCAATCTATAAAACTGAAATTACTTGTTCGGCGAAATATGTTTTTGCAGGTTAGTGTCAATTTATCCTTCTATAAAAAAGGTGGTCAGATCCATAAATTATGTACATATTGAAACACTTGTCTTATATTTAAGGAACATGTGACTCCTTATGATATAACCACTTTATTGCCACAATTAAATTCATTAAAACCTTTTAAAGCTGGTTATATCACTAAAAAATTCATTAAAGTTCCTGTGTGTCATTTTGTAAAATTGTTTTGTAATCTATACTGAAAACAAATTATTTTTTAAATAAATGTTTTAATAACTATAATAGGCTGCAAACTTTATTATAATATATTAATAATTTAGATTCTACTACATTTATTATTATACTGGTAGAGCATTGCGCTTGCAACATCAAGGTCAAGGGTTTATCTCCTGGGTTCAGGGAACGAAAAATGAATGAAGTTATTTTCGATACATTTTTTTAAATATCATTACTCCTTGTGTTGATATGGAAAATCACAGTATAAAAATAACATCCATCTTCAATACTTGGATAAAAATCTATTTCCATTTGCTATCTCATCTTAAATCATCTTAATGATAAAT
>JAUCNO010001851.1:12224163-12241415 GCA_032353835.1 Enteromius viviparus
ATATATATATATATATATATAATTGACAATTTATTAATAATAATAATTATTATTATTATTATTAATTTTAATTACCTTTTGATGAGTTGTTAGGAGAGTAAAAGTGCTTGCTTTATAAAACATCTAAATGCAAATTGAAACATTTTTAACAAATGGGCACTTTTTATTTTTTTCTATTTGAGCTAAGCTGACAGGATTCTAGCCAGCCACCAATAGCTTTAAATACAGCCTGATGAATTTGTAAATCAATCAACAAAATGACACATGTAAGTGTAAGAAGGAAAAAAAACAATCATGTACATAGAGTTAACACTATAAATGTCCTGACTCCTGATGTCATTTTATGCCACACACACACAATTAACTCAGCTGACTAAATCTGCTAATTTCATGGTCTGTCAAGTAAAAAATGCTTAGAAAAGCAGAATGGTTTATATGCTGCAAAAGTAATCTACTGTACAGATTGATAGTGATACATCTGTAGTGTTTAGGTGTAAATATCGCAGTATATTGCAGTTTAAAAGTGTGTAAGATTTGATGGTTTAAGTCTCTCATGCTTACCCAGAATGCATTTAGTTGTTTTAAAATACAGGAAAACCTTACTACAGTTAAATGTTATTACATAAAAAAAACGTCTATTTTAACATATTCAAAAATATAATGTATTCCTGCGTATTGTGTTGTCCTACGCCAATTATTTTTATTATAATTATTATTTTATTTTTTTTGCCATTTTAATATTTTATTTTTCCATAACAATGTAAACCTGAACTGTCACTTCAGTCCATTTTTATTGCACAGTTGATTAATAAAAATATAAACATGTCCAAAAAACGTAAAAGTAAATAAACAACATAACAGCCGTTTTTTTTTTTTTTTTAACAAGATTAGAACACAAAAAGCAAACCAAAAATCAAAACCTCTTTTGCTGAAATACTGAACCGCAATAAAACATCAAAGGTCTTGTGTATCATGAAAGCACACAGATGTGAAGTTGCTGGAAAACAATGTGTCAACAGAGACCGTAACAATGGGATTTGTGCTCCTTAATATTTTCCTTGCATTTTGGTCTATCTCTCTGGAAATGAAGATAAGCAGCAGTACACTGTGGCTCATGTTTCTGCTCCTCTGACCGAACAGTGGTGAGGAATATTCTTAGCGCAGCAAGCAGTAGGGATGGAGGTGTGTCACACAACACGAAAAGCTGCGGAATGAAAAACAGCGGGAGTTTTGGTGTAATGGCCCTGAAAATGTGTATCTGACCTCTCACTGCTGCGTGATTTGCCTTTTGTTTATCTGTTAGCGGACAACTGAGGTTTTCCCTCATTCACATGTAGGAAATTTGCGCTGTTCTTTTTATCAAAGCAGTGCAGACTGTTTGGGAAGACTAGGGAAATTGAAAAGCCCAAGATAGTCAATGCAAAGCACACAAGTCTGGAGCATTCAGCCAGACTGTATTATAGTAGGCAAATCAAAGGCAGTGCTGACTGTGCTAAAATAATTCTGCATCATTAAAATAGTTCGAAATGGTACTTTCTGATTTAAATAAGGCTTAAAGGGCTAGTTCACCCAAAAATGAAAAATCTATTATTATTTACTCAGCATCACATGATTGCAAACCCGTAAGAACATACATCTTCAGAAAAACATTGTTTGTGTTGCTGTTCTTGGATTATATTACAAATATTTTAATATTTTAATTTGTGTTCCGCAGATAAATGAACGTCTTACTGGAGTGACATGAGGGTGAGTAATTGATAACAGAATTTTAATTTTGGTTGAACAAACCTAAACAATTGTCTTTGTGATTGTGATTGTCTAAAATAGCCAACATTTTATTATAAGGGGTTTTGGACATATATACACATACATGAGCAGAGTTTTCCAGCATTTAAAACTGATTTTTAAACATGTCAGTTATACAGGGGTGAATTTTGAAGCCAGATAGACACACAGATGGATTGCATGATGGATTGATCTTGATGAATTTTGAGGACTAGGGTAGAAAAAAACATCATTACCAGAATGCAATGAATACATTTTCTTCCATCATTCCAGTCCAACTTCCCCAATTCATGATTTTGCACATCCCAGATAGACATAGATGTCTTACCTTAAAAACTAGTTCGCCTATAAGACCATTCCAGGTTCCATCAGCTTGCTGGCTGCCATATCTGTGATCAGGGGCCACGTAGATCTCATATTTGAAGCCAAGGTAGTTGGCTAGAGCGTCTAGTACATCGATTGAGAAACCCTGGTACTTCTTAGGTTTGCCAAGCACATTTTCTGAGACCATCACAAATGGTTCTTCCTGAAACGAGCAAAAGAAGAGAAATCATTATATCACCCGACTGAATCACTGAGCTAAAAGCAACAAAAAGAGTCAAGAGTATAATGAGACACATACAAAAATAGTCCAACATTAATGCCTACGGACATTGAGGTAAGTGAAGCCACCGGTTTTAGAGTCAGCAGGGTATCATAAATAGTCTACTGAGAACACAGCTTGACGTTCATGATTCTGAGGGTGGCAGATCTGTTCCTGGAGCTGACACAAGTGTTTACCTGAAGCAGACGCATAAGCTCCTACAGCGGCTTAGCTAATGCTCATAATTTGATTTTATTTTCAGCAGGAGGCAATGCTGCTGTATATGGGCTAAAGCTTAATGTCACTTGGCTTTAACCTCTTCTTATGAGCTGTGGAATAATTCAGAGAAAAAAGTCAGAGGGGAATTAGTGCCACGTCATATCCAATCAAGAGCACTGTGAGGAAAGTAAATATGTATACTGTAGGTTTGTTTTTAGAGTACTGAATTTTCAGAGAATACAGGAGGATCTGGGCTGATCTTGCAAAGACTATGGCTTTGAACTCCAGCCAGAGAAGAACTATAGGATGCATAAAGGAACCATAATTGTTATGATGCTATTAACTTAATTACAGAAAAAAAGCTCAAAGAGATGCCAGTACATAGTAGCAGTTTTAATTTGTATATAAAAAAGAACGCTTAATTTTTATAAATATTTTTATAAATTTACAATCAGAGTTATCTTGAAAAACAGAAGGACAACAAATCGAAAAGTGTAGATGTACTGTATATTTTTTACATTAACATTATGTAAAGACTGCATTAATTATTATTTAAAATATGCTTCTTTTTTCATGCTATAATAATGATCTCTGATTCATTTCAAAGAGAAAACTGTCTCACTGTCACACCAAGGCATTAAAAGCACTTCCTCAGCTGTGACATGCTAAATTATTAGTGTTCCAACATTATCATACTAAAAGTAGTGAAAGTGGAGTTTCTCCAGACATTTACATGGTTCACTTCAAAGGTTTAGTTCATAATTTCCTGGAATAAAAATAAAGACATTCTCCCAAATAATAACAAAAAAGTTAATTAAGAAAGGAATCGGAACAAACCATTCTCTCTTGATTTTATATAAAGATTCACATTTATCAAAACATTATTTAACTTGATGGTGCTTGTCAGTCATACATTATTCATAGTGGGTTCTGACTGACTCATAAGATCCCTAATGCTCAATTAGGGATTTAAGGTTTTACTGTGCTCACATCAAAGAAATTAAGTCTTTACGAAAAGGATTTTAAAGGAAAAATATATACCCGGATTCACACTCATCATACAAGCATTAGCTCAGCCTATGGCTGAAGAAAGCGCTCATCTGAAGCAGCGAGACAGGGCGCCATTTGAATTGATTAGTCGTTCTCCACTGATAAAGACGAGCGGAGTCTCCTTGGATCTCCAAAACCAGCTTGGCAGACTATTGTGGAGGTGGATATGATGCGATTTGGATTTAGCCTGAGCCTTGGGCCTACTAGTGTTTCATAAAAGGTCTACAAACATTGTCATACACTGCCAAACTGGCTCTGGAGAGTTTTTGAAGGTCACACAGAGAAAATGCTTATTTTTATCAGGAGGAAGTTTAGCGAGGACTCAGTAATGCTGAAAAGAAAAGACTCAAGGACAAGCAAGTTCCCAAAACTGTGGAAACATAACAGAGATACATGCTATTCTCTCACAACACTATCAATTGAACTTCTGGGAAGGTAGAGTGAATATATATTGAGGGGGTTTCTAAAAAAATCACGAAGCTTCTTCATGAAAGAAGAAAGAAGAACTGTTCAAGACACAACACTAGGTTCTGAAGAGTAATAAAAGAAACTGAAAACTTGGAATTACAAAGAAAAGAAGTCTTCAAAAGCAGATTAAAGTATCACATTGGCACATATGGTTCAACTAGCCATATTGATCAAAACCGAAAAGACCAAAGGTACAGTAGCCCCGTTTCTTAATTTTCTTAACACATACTCTCAAAATACACCTCTCAAAAGCCATATTCATTCACAACCATTTATTCTACATTGTTTTGTTTCGGATTCAAGACTTTCAATCTCTTGACATCTTAAAAGCTACAAAGAATCAATGTATTCCGGGTGCTACATTCCAAACATGTATGATGTCAACATTTCTATGGAAGACAGAAGGAATAAATTAATAGAATTTTTTTTCTACTGCTGTTCATGTCAACTTTGAAAACTCCAAAAGTGTAAAAAAAAAAAAAAAAAAAGTTAAAAGACTTCCAGAAGCCAAATAATCTGTTTTTGGTACAGGTCCTTATTTTGTGAAAAAACTCCCTTCCTTCCCTTATCAGTGAATAACGGCTTACAGGCTATATTTTAGTCTAAATGCAAAATAAAGAATAAAAAAAAAAGAACACAGACTGGCTGGAACTCTTTCCTTTCCCGTTACCATCACAAAGTTTAAATCTAGTTGTATTCCTTGTTTACTGAACATCAAAAAATAGATTTTTTTGTTGAAGTCCATTAAAATCACTAACATAATATCCAATCACTTGACTCCACCGACAAATTGCATACCCTATAACCGCACTAAAAGGTCTGAGCTAAACTTATCAAGGAGCTTTCAGCCAGCTACGTTCAACACACAGCTGCTAGCTAAAGGGCGATGACCAACCATCATGTGACCAGCAAAAATCTCCAACCAGAATCTCCAACAGCTTCGCGCATGTACCATCGCGAACCAATACCATGCAAACGCAGCGACGGAGGCCCAGTAAAAATAATAGCCCGCTGTTTATTTTTCATATTCTCTTAAACAAATCTCTATTGATGTCTGAAGTGTTTCTGGGAATATGTCAGGCAGATTTATCACGGAAGGAGCGTTATTGACTGCATGCAGCCTGCACATTAAGCCAGCGCTTTCTAATCCTCACCAGACCCCCCTCGCTCAATAAGCTATTAGAGGAAGTGAGGATATGCATGCCAACTCGCACTATAGCCAAGAGGTGCCATCTATCAGACTTCCCTGTGAGAGGCCTGTGCGAGACCCCTGCTGGATTCTCCCGGCCCAATTGGCCATCAGCACGATCTGAAGAATATCTGTAGCACTTAGACCAGGGGCAAAAGCACAGTGACAATGACCCTTTTAACAGGATTCCTCCAGTGTCGTTTTTTATCTGTATTGAGATGTAGCCTTGCTATTATTGAGCCGGCCCAGAAGGGGTACGGCTCCCTACACCCGTGTTCAACCTATGTTGCATCGATTCCTTCTCTCATTATACGGCCATCTCTTCCACACGACTACATGTGCAGTGATTCAAATTCACACGGATCATTGTGAACAATCTCTGCAGGTGCTATGGAAATCAATAGCAGGCATGGATCAAAGCAGGCTAAGGTGATACATGTTTCTAACATAAACATCATTTTGTAAAAGCTCTTGCTACATGTGTGTGCATTCAGGTTGATGTTGTGACACATCTGTTAAGTTAATTGCTTATCTAGAAGTGAAACTTTGCTGACAACTTCCTCACCATCAGGCTATTTAAGTGAGATGAGTTTGTTTCGGCAATGGAACCGATTTGGAGAAATTTAGCATAACATTGGTCACCAATGGATCCTCTGCAGTTGTAAGAGGGCAAACAGCTGATAAAAAACATCACAGTAATTAAGGAGAAATCCACATGAATCCAGTCCATCCTGTGAAGCACAATGCTTTGTTTGCAATAAATGCATTTATCGACAAGACAGGTTAATTAATTAATTCGAGAAGGACTTTTTTAATACAGAAAGCGTTATTTTGGATTATGGAATAGAAGAGTTGAAGTTAAAATGCCTTAATCATGGATTTGTTTCTTACAAAGTCCCAGGTTTTCACTTCACAAGATGTTAATCGATGGTGTGAATACTAGTGGATTATTGTGAAATTTTTTATCAACTCATTATTGTTTATCAACTCATTCATTTCTCTGAATCTGTTCCAATGAAGAAAAACTCATCTACACCTTGGATGGCCAGACAGCGAGTTAATTTTCAATATATATATATATATATATATATTGGGCAATGTAAGTGCACCGCTATCATGATAAAGAAAACTAAAATATAGTTAAAATCATGATATACTTTTTTTAGCATTTTTTCTCAGAAAAAAACATGTACGGAGAAAAAAAACCCCAAAAACTTTAGTCTGCCAAATCAAATCATACAGTGCACGAAAACAGAACAGGAAACGATATCATAGAGGATCCCTGCAGGCTTCTGTCAAGATCAATAAGTCTCTTTAAACATCATTTCAAATCTAAAAAAAGAATACTTTAACTTTTTATGACAAGGCTAGTTTTGCAATGAAGTTAATGAATCAATTTAAAACAATACTTATTATATACATGTATTCATTTTTCATTTATATCAATTCATATAATAAAATAAAAAAATCATTAATAATTCATATGACTATACTACACTACTTCAGACGTTTTAAAGGTTCTTTCAAGCATGCAGCTATGATCCACTGGTGAGCGAATTAAAAACATGTGTCATGGTGCATTGAGACTGCAAGGTTTCATGGCAGATGTGTGTGTGTGTGTTCTCAGTCAGTTTTAGTGTTTGGAACAGCACCAGCATTTCTCAGACTGGTGAAGAGCTGTCAGAACTGGCACGTCGTGTATCCTGACACGCCTGCCACTGGGGCAGCTGGGAGCAGCGGGGAGTTTAAGTCGTAAGGATCCGGCGGGCCGCTACAAACTAGCTGTAAGACCGAAGGGAGCGCTCCATCAGCCACCAGCAGGGAGCATGCGCCTTCCCCATCCACCTGAAGGTTTACTTTACAAACGACAACATATCCCATGGTTCCAAGCTCCCCACCTCCCTAACCATATGTTTCACCACAAGGCTTTATGGTACTGCACTGGCACTCTATCTTCTTCGTTTTTTTTACTTTCATTTTTGAGGAACGATTCATCCTGGTTTTAATACAATGTTTGAACTAGAAATTACAATTTTGCACTCTAAGACATCACAGCTTCAATTAGTCTCTATGGAAAGACTGTAAATTAATGCCTGACTGGAAAACCTGTGAACTGCAAATAAAAGTCGTGATCTTATTATGCCAGGGTCTTGGAGCAGAACATTCAGTGCTGGTGATACAGAAAAGACATACTCTGTTTCATTCTTAATACATAATGAATATTGACATGATAGCGCTATAATATAATACGATTAATTGAAAATACTATGTTCAGACTATTTTTGTGCTCATGTGGCTTAGATCTGTTATATATATATATATAACTCTGAGAACAACACAAACCAATTAGAAGCTTGATCAATAAGTCTATTTAAATATGTAAAATATTTAAAAAAGTTATTAAATGTAATTGTATTTAATAATTCATGATATTTGTTGGAAATATTTTTTTGCTCTGAAAAACAGAAAAATGGAAGAAGACTCATTTTTGACTACATTACTACTTCCTCCATCTTCAAAACATTCAAAAAAATTTATTATTGCATTTTTTTGCTGCAACAAAAATAACATTTTAGTCAAAAATAATGTGCTAAAGGACAAAACATTTACTCTAACATGAAAACCTCTTTTCTAAAATCACAAGACTGTTGGAACTTAGTTTGAGTTCAGTAGGTTCACTGTCTGCGAATTTTACTGGAGCTAAGAAACTTATTTAGACTTGATAAAAATTGCATCACTCATCTTTTATACATTCCACAGATCCACCAAGTGCTAGTGTTTTTGTTTGTTTGTTTGTTTGCTAAATATTTGATCTACTGTAATGTGATTATGCAGTCAGTGACGGTACACGATTCACCATATTCTCCAGATACTGTCTGGGCCACACAGTGTTTCAGCTCTCAATTTAATCTGTGAGACCCTATTACAGTCCTCCAGCATCCACAGTTTGGCTACATGCGCATACGTGCATTCAGTTCTACCCCTGACCCTCGTGCACCACTAGGGGGGGTGCATTAACGCGACGGCCGCCACCGATTGCTCATTGTTAGCAATTGTGGATTCAAGTTATTCACAGAGCATTCTGTCACGGCGAGAAATCACAGAATAAAGGGAAAAAAATGGATAAAGGAAAGCGAGAGAAAGACGCAGAGAAGCAGCATCACCGCTTTCTTCTCCGACCGACTTCAAAGCAGGGATATGAAGAATTTAAACCTCTGAATCTTTAAAGAACTCCAGGGACTCACTCAAATCAGCGCTGGAGGGTAGATAGCAAAACTCAAATCTCAATATAACCCAGCTCCCCTGGTCTACGTTCATCGCACCCCAAAATTCACTCTTAATGAACTTAGATATGGGTGACTTGATGTGAACAGACCTCTGGAGCTCACCGGAATGAATATGGATTACTCTGGGGTTACTTCAACCTTATGAGGTCCAGTCAAACAGAGGAACTACGAGACATGAGAAATCCTAATTAAGTCGGTTTGATGTCATTTATATTGGAGAGGTAAAGGGAAAGACATCTCTGAGCAACGGTGAATAATAGAGCACTGACATCTTGTAAAACTTTGTAGTTACGAGGACTATTGTGGCTGCAAAATGAGCATTAAGCCCTTGACTTGACATTACTAGCTGTAAAGGTACTTACCAGTACAGTGACCACCCTTAGGACCACCCCGCGCATGTTGTTCTCCAGCTTTCGATCTGTCAGTGTCCCGTTCAGTCCGTGGACGGGGTCCCAAGTGGCGAGCTGAAGAAAAGCAAAAAGGTCACAGTAAGTTCATGGCGAGCACATAAAAAAAACTATTGATTTCACAAACAGCCGATAGATTTTTACACGTGAATTAGTTTATTTCAGAACATAAGCATAGGACGTTTTTTTCTAATGGCACTTCCATTTTGTCACTTCCATCTACCGAAAAGAATGAAAAATCATAAATGCGAACTGTTAATATAAGTTTCCTGAAAACTTCAAAAATAATAATCGTGATTAAATAGACAATGCTTTGACTTTTCATGACAACCCCCCAAATATAGGCCTCAAAAACTAAACCAACCTCACTTTTCTTTTGTCCACAATAATTCAGATCATTTTACACAACAACTTCTGAGCATTCAGATATTCCTCTGGGAATTACTGAAACAATCTTTGTTGCCTTTGTGAAAACTAGTTATTTGATTTGAACAGATGCAACATATTTATGTTATTCCTTTCATGTGACTGAGATCTCTGATGTGTTTGCCTGGTGCCGTTTGATAGCTAGTTAAATTTGTGACCCATACACTGTCCTCTTAGAACTCAATCCTCTCTGGATTCAATGCAAAGATGCAACCATTTTCTCATCCAATTGCATCTGAATTTAATGAGACCAGCTGCCCTGATTGGAGTACAGTCAGTGAGCTGATAGATCCATCTATTGGCCTTTCCATGTGGTGCTATTGTTAATATCTATTCTGAAAAGCCATGACACATTTTAGTCTAACAATGCTTGGCTTTTGCCAAACCAGCTTGTTGTCACACAAACAAGCACAAAACTTGTGGTTCTGGCTATTTTTAAAAATCTGAATATGAAACACCACATTTGCAGAATACCTCATATTTTAATGTTAAGTAAACACATAATTTAAAATGGCTAAAAAAACAACATGAAAATCAATTACTAATACAATGCAACAGGAACACACGCATACACACAAACAAGCAACAAAACACAAGTTTTTTCCATAGAAACACAGCAAGGAGCAAACAATCATGATTTAGACGAGTAATTTAGGGCTATGCTTTAATACCCAAACGCAAATTTGTTCACCAAACTCTAATTACACTTAGCTAATGCGTGCCGCATAAACAAACAATTCGTTGCCCTACTGTGCTCATTTTTCCTCTCGAGTCGGATAACAACAGAAAACAACTATTGATTTATTTGCCCAATAAAACAACAGCTTTGAGAGAAAAAGCAATACTTCCTGAGGTGTGTCAAGCTACCTGTGAGAAACAAAAAAAATCTTCTCCACAGAGAAAGAAACAAATCTCGGTCCCCTGTAAGAGAGTGTTGCAAAACTATTTTCCTACTCAATCAAATCATGATATGAAGGGGATCGGAGGGCAGGAATGTAAAAGACTTTGATGCTTTTGAAGTTTCCCATGAAAGTGCTCTTATGACAGAATAAATCTGCAACAATATATATATATATATATATATATATGTGGAACAATAAACTGCCATATACACTTGCATGGCCAGCTTTGTACCAATACAAATGTCACGCTTTGTCTGTGCAATACAAATGTCACCCTTTATGCATTCATAAACATGGCACCAACACAAAAAAATTCCTTCTTTGGATCTTGAGGAAAATGAAGCTCACCTTCACAGACAAAAAAGGTCTGAAACACGTCAACTCAATATATCACTGCACACTACGAGTCGTATTATCGTGGGCTCCGGCTAGTCATTAGCATAATATTTAGACTGGGATTAGACAGGGTACACACCATCCCATGGAGGCTGGGATGACAGAGCCTTTACATAACTATCCACTTCAGAGGCGCTGTGGGCTTTTTTTTTCTTTACCCAAGGCTGCCATTTTAAGTTCATTCTTATCAATTCTGTCTGAAGTACCAGTCTACTATCATTATGTAATCAAATCATCTAAAATATTAACGGGCAGGAAGGGGTACGTGAGTGAATGTGTGTGTGTATTTTCTTTGACGTGACTCGGGAATCAATAGTGCTTAATATTAAGCTGCATCAAAGAGCTTCAAGTTTTGTGTAGAAAACAGTTTGTATGCTAACCTTTGAGACTCTTTATTCATTTTCATCATATGGGTATTCTGCCCTCTCAGTGATTTATCATCAATTTAGCCAGGTATGTCAGCTCAGAACATAAATACAAAAAATCTGTACACATGAGCTAAAAGAGCAGTTCTAAACTCAAGTGAGCAGTCTAAAGCAGCATCATAACGGAAATAAAACCTGGCCGATCTGGAGCATCTTACATACAGATGAGAACACAGACCAATCAACGACTCATATACTATATCAGAATCAACCATTTCAGATGTGTAATAAACACATATAAACAAACTACACATCGTTCACCAAGTTAAAATTACATTTACTGAGCTTGTTGAAATGCATTTTGGCATTATACAGTAGGACATACATGATAATAAGGTAACTTAGAAGGTAGCATAAATGTACAGTAGCTTGTGTTTTGGGAAGATTACTTTGTAAATGTAATAGGCTACAGATTACAAGTTACCCTACTTAAAATGTAATAAGTAGTATAACTATTTCAATTATTTTATCAAGTAATGTAACTCATTACATTTGATTACTTTTCCAACAAAAGCTTTCAACTGGTAATTGTTTAGTAAGCGTAAGCCTTAAAATAGTACTCAACGCTGATTACAGTCAGACTTTCAAAAATCCTCTTCACTTTAATTAAGATTTTAATAGTTTCATTTTAAAGCACAGCCACCCCACAATCAGACTTTAGCACCTCTTTTTACTTTTTACTGTTTTTGAAATAAATAAAAAAAGTTTACACAAACCCATATACAGTTATCAAATAAGCATGTGTCCTATTTTGTGTCTTAAACTTCTGAAACATTGATATCTCAATGTAATTTGGGAAAGAAATCAATCAAATCTGTAAGAGAAATTATTTGTAACCCCCTCTTTAACATTTTCATGTAAGTACATGTAATTTAATTTTTATTCCTCAATAACTGTATCATTTACATTTATTTTGCACTTAAATTACATAATTCTGTTACACAGTCCTGCCTAATGGATATAGTTTCTAACCGTAACCTGAAGGTTGTGGGTTCGAGTCACGGTGTGTGTGTGTTCGCTGCTGTATCAATGCACATTTGGATGGGTTAAATGCAGACCACAAATTCCAAGTATGGGTCATCATACCTGTCCACAAGTCACTTCACTTTCACTTACATGTAACTGGTAACTTCCTAACACTGCCTATATGATAACTTAAAAAGGTTCCTAGGGACACTCAGTGTTTGCAACAGAGCTAGCGTTCCTTTTCATTCAAGCTAAGCTGACAGACATTTCGCTTTCAACAGGTTGAAAGCATAAATGTGAACTTTCTGTCTGCACAATTCAAACAGATCTGTGAACATAATTAGAGGTGAGGAAGGACGAGTCTGAGTCATGATCATACATTCAAGCTGAAGTCACACATAAATTGATTCACTTGAACTATACGTCTATATATCTGAAACATGACACTCTATGTCTGGTCTTGATCTTCCAGAACGGCTGCTCCATATAGATCGGCATCTGAGCAAATAAAGAGAAAGAATGCTGTTTCTGTCTCTTTTACTCAGATGCATTTATAAAATGGCATAATTCAATAGACAATCAACCTTCACTTTCAGTCATTAAACATTTATTATTAGTCTATTTCCTATCCTGCGGGAGCAGGTGGAATGTTTTTTATGATGTATGATTGATTGATTCGCAAAGCTCCATTAATTAAAATGAACCTTTTTGTGGTTAAGGACACTGCGATGCTTTTAAGTGTCTTCGTATTGATCTCGAAGAACAGGCCGGGTTTGAAGCGAGGCCCTGGAAAGCAGATCCAAAGCAAATGCGAGTCTGAAAATCGGTAATTATGTTTTGATTGCGAAACAATGTAATATAAAACCACGGCACTGTCCATGGAGGCCAAATCCGCAATATCCGATAAAGGTCTTCTTGTGCACGTCTACGTAAACTCATAACAGCTATATTTACAGCAAGCGAGGCATGCTAAATGCCTGTGAGAAATTTCAAGCCTCGTCTAATCGATGAAATATTATCCGCCGTGGGAAAACACGCAGCTGTATTGCTGAATCTGCGTCAGCGTGAATCGACACATCCATCGACCTCTAGACTCGCCGCTCATCGTGTTGACTTCTGGGAACGCACAAGGTAACGTTCAAAGCTAGGCGCTTCCGTCGTCACAATCGCTGGAGCACAACTGTCATTCTTTGCTTGTTTAGTGTGTGGTTTCAAGAGCAGGGGTATTTCTGAAGCCATGGCGTGACAGGAAGTGCTTCTGTCATATAAAATTTGTTTTGCATGCAGAATCTCAAACCAGCAGTGAAATGTTTGTCATCCTCTAACAGTTGGGGTGAGCTATGTCTTCTCCAGAGACAGTACTGTAAATTTCAAGTCTAAAAAAAAAACAAGCAGAAAGGGTGAGAGCCCGAGAGAGAGAGACAGAGAGAGGTCTGCCTCTTATCTTCAGAGGGGCAGATAAGAGCTCATTTCCCACTGCGGAATAGAAACAAGCAGGCCTCTCCGGGCTCTCTGGCAAGAGAATGACACCATTAGCATCCCATAATGCCTTGCTATATTCTGCACATTCCCATTTTGTGTGCGGGTGTATCACCGGCTGCTCTCGACGTTTCTGCACTTCATGCATGGATCTGTTCACCTTGATCAGATGCGATTGCCGACACTCTGTCGCAGAGTCGGAGTTAGCAGGTAGTTTTAAAGGTGATGCATGGATATGAGTAACCTTGCAGCTGGTAATGCCAGGGTTTCAATAACCTCTCGGGATGATGATGGGACACTTTATGGTAGTGCAAGGCAGAGGAAAGTCAACACCAGGACCATCACTACTCCTACTATTCACTACCTGTATATGTGACTTGTGACACTACCTATTTATTTATTTTTAAGTTCTAAAAAGTACTAAAATACTTCAAAGTCAGCTTTATTTGTCAATTCTGCCACATGTACAGGACATACAGAGACACACTATGCTGTCAAAATAAAACTAAATATAAAATAATAATAATAATAATCTAATTATTTTGTTTTATTAATATAACTAAATATACAGTACTATAATATACTATGATATAATAATATTTGCAAGAGTTTCCAAGAAATGCCAATAAAAATATTAATCAGTGCAAATTTAAACAACTTACCTGACNNNNATATATCCCCCACGTTTGAGGCCTGTTTTCAATTAAAATCACACCATACAAGCAATTACCATCCTGCCTATACTGACCTACACTTCTATTGAGTTCTCCACCTCACTGCATCCATGTTCACAGGATTAGCAACTGTGTCTAGCAATTAATTTTAGCAGTTATGCCCTCCCACGCCAGGACGCTCCACTGGGATCTTATGGGATGTATTGCTACACTAACATATTGCAGGCAGGGTCATATCAATAGAGCACTGCCTCAGGTAATTTGCAAACAGAACATCACAAGTAGTTTGGAGATCAATCGACAGAAACAAAATGCTGACGATGTAAAGCAGAACCTGTCATGCAAATGGCCAAAGCGTGACTTCCCACATAGGCCTTTTTTAACCACAGAAACAGCATCTTCTCCACAGTCGGCTTAAATTAAAGTCATCCCAAGCATCTTGGCATGCATATTTCAAAAACAACTCAATACGCTTGTTGACGTGTGGTTTTGATATCAAATATAGATGAGGGGGCTTTAATTTTGCAGCAAACTTACAAATACGGCCAAAGTCCTTCAGGAGTCAAATGAGGTTACATTTTAGTAAATTATTATACGACATGCCATCTGTCATGAGTGGCACTGGAGTTGCCCTCGGAAACCACTAGAGGGCACTCCAGCCCGGACAATTTTCTGTGTTTCTCTATTCCTTCCGTTCTGTGTGCTATGAGGACTTGTACTATGAACAGTTGTCTCCACCCACCTTGTGAGTCGCTATGGCCACTCATCAGTTTCTCCGCCCCCTCGGTTCGTTTGGACTAGTATTTATAGACTGAGTTGTGCTTTGCACAGCGCGGTTCGTTGTTTGGATGTTGCTTGGAGTTTTCCCCCTGAGTAATCTTTTCGTGTTTCCTGTATTTCCCTGTTTTGGATTATCGACTCTGCCTGCTACCATCATCCTCTACAAAAATTGACATATAAATTCACCATCAGAAGCTTACCAATGATGAATAAACACACAGACACACACACATAGGGATGTAATGTATACACACGCAAGGGATGTAATGACATTATTAATGATATCGCAATAGCAAACCTGTATTGGTATTTTTGTGGTAGATTAGAAAAGAAAAAAAAAGATTTCCGGGCAAAAGTAGTTTTTAAAATAAATTTTGTTTTATATTGTTCAGAAGTGGGTAGGTTTAGGGTAAAGGTGGGGCTAGGTGCTACAATGAAAATATAAGTCTTATATCAAATGAATCTAGTTATGCGTAAGTGGATCACGGCTGATGCCTGTTACTGAATTACATTGTATTCTTTTGCAAGGTAGTATCAAGCAAATTTCCGACGATTACGTGATACTAACACGGAATTATGCATTAATAGTTTTGATTATTTCACGCAATTCTGTGAGATCAGGTTGCTTATTAAAGACAGAGAAACTATCCGTCAGTTGATGCGACTGATGGATGGACGAGGAGTTGATCTGCGTGCTCGCAGTCATCTACGGCGACGCATGTATAACAGTCGCGGGCTATGTGTGTAATATTTACGGATATGATAAGTTAAAACCTTACAGAATATTTATAAAAGGATGCATTGATGGATTCTCCAGAAAAATTATCTGGCTTGACGAATACAAAACAAACAATGACCCAATTTGAATCACACCTCGTGGTCTCCTATGGTGCTTTGCCAGAAAGAAATTGTCGCAAACGAAGAGAAAAATAAGCAGAATTCTGACTTTATATCTCGCAATTCTGACTTAATAACTTGCAACTGCGACTTTAAATCTCGCAATTCTGACTTAACTCGCAATTCTTATTTAAGATCTCGCAATTCTGACTTCATATCTCGCAATTCTGACTTTATAACTCACAATTGCGACTTTATATCTCTCAATTGTGACTTAATAACTCACAATTCTCACTTAAGATCTCGCAATTCTGACTTCATAACTCGCAATTCTGACTTTACATGCGTGAAACGTTTTCAAATGTATCCTCTTTGGAGAGTGTCTTCAAAAAGCTCAGTTTTCCATGACAAAACTGCCATCTCAGTGTGGACGGAGGGCCAAAATGGAGAGAAAAAGATGTGTTTTCAAACGAAAACGTATTAGTGTGAACCTCAGAGTAGTAGTAGAATCCATTAATAGGCTGAACATAGCAGAGGCTTCCACTCCACTGTACCTCTGACACAGCTGACATCTGAACTACCAGACGGTCTGTTGGTTCCTATCAATGGTATGAATTGATTTCACCCACAAACACACATCAATGTCTGATAATGAGGTTGTCTAATGAGAGAAAAAAGCTTTGGCTAAGGCAAAGTCCCTTCAGGGTTTCCAGTCTATTATGTTTCATTCAAGAGAAACCACACTGAGGTGTACCACAGCCGCCCCATGGAAATGAAGTACAAGACATGTACAAATGTTCAGTAAAGTACCATTTTCTCACTGTGTGTACTAAACTAAAGCAGAATTAAGGCTGGGAGACTGCAGGGTTGTGACACTGCACGCTAGGGACCGCTGAAAGGAGTGAGGAGCTCCAGGCTGTACATCAAAGCTCAGTCTGCACTCTTAGCAGGGCATATCCTGTGTAAATGGAATAAAATCACACACAAATGGATCCTCTGCACAACTGACCTAATGACACCTGCAGATATTCTGAATTCACAGTGCAAAAAGACTTTTTCTTAATAAATATTGTCCAGTAAAAAAGATTCATTAAAAGACATTACACTCATTGCTTCTGTAGGTGAGGCTGGATCATGAATGATTCACGTGAACATAAACACATTCCGGGTGCTCAAGGGCACGTTTCACTTCAGAACCAAATGGAGTAAATGACTACTGCTATGTTCATCAATACATTCAACAACAAAACAACTGAATGGCTTAGGAGTCTTGCTTATCTTTGCCTCTCGGTCTGATGACTCCTCACTCAGGGCGGGTCTGAGGTAAGACACCAGTTCAGTCTGTGTGACACGCTGCTGTCAATCAACTATTGTGGGAG
>JAUCNO010001851.1:12265187-12275345 GCA_032353835.1 Enteromius viviparus
TCGGTTATCGGGCGCATAAACAAGCAAATAATTGGTATCGGTATCGGTAGTAAAAAATCAATATCGGTCGATCACTAAGTATAATCATTCAAGCTACTTAACAGTTAATGCACAGCACACTGCTAATGAATCTACCAGCATTAAAAACATAAAAAACATAAACAATTGTACATAGGTTTTAGATATCCCTGCATGAGGTAAGAACACAGTTCTTTAAATAGATGGAATTTCTATGCCATCAGACAAGTTCTATTTTAACGCTTAACTATATTTTAACGCTTAATGCCTGAGTGCAATCACAGGCTGGAAGCCAAAGGTGGTGGCGATCAATATCTCTTTACCAATGGCTTTAATTACAACTGTGCAAATATGCTTATTTCCCTTCCACTTAGAGCTTTATTAACAATTCAGCCCTTTTAGAGACTCTCCCATCTGAATACCATCAGACAAAAAACATTTGGGAGTCTATCACACAGGCTAGGGTGTTTATGGAAAAACATGAGGAAACCAATGCTCTTCAGTATAAATACTTAGTTTTGAAATTTTAATTTGATAAACATTCCATTCATAAGCACTTACATGGTTTGCATAAACAGATGCTCATCAGCACAGATGCAGCTTTAAGAGCACTGATTGGTTACTTCATTTTTCTGCTGCATACATGCTTTAATGCTCAACTATTCTGATTGAGTCGCTGCAGTGATTTCTATAATTACACTCCACAACCTACAGCCTATAACTCCATTTTATAATGAAGCACAAATTTATTTCCAAAGAAATGAAAGTCCCTCCCACGAATAACCTCACCCTTTCTGCCCTTGTTCAGTTTGTGGCTCCCGGATGTGCTGTAAAGCTGATGTCAGACATGAACATTCATCTCTCTTGACTCATTTTATTTAGCGTAACTGAAGTTGGGGAAGGTAAAATGCAGTATGTCGAAGTGGGCCATGGAGCAGTGTAATTTTGCCAACTCTGGCAAAAAAAGGAAAAAAGAAATGAAAGTGTCAACCAGGGGCAGAGTGAAAGGAAGGGAAGACGCAAACAATAGTGCTGAAAAAGCAAACTGCAAGATGAAATGGACAATTGAGGCTCATTGGAAACTTGCCTCTACCTACTGTACATTTTTTTTCAAAACTACATACAATTCAATGCATTTTCTAGCTGAAATGAACACTAGTGGCAGTTAAGCACACCGACAAATTGAAATTCCTCCTCAAATAAATTCTGCTTACAGGGGCAGATTAATAAAAACGTACTTTTGCACAGTTTCTTGCATTATACTATGTTATGACCTCAAAACACTTTTACCAGAGTGTAGTTTGAAAGTAAACCTGCTTGGTAGCTCACCTGGTAAAGCACTACACTTATAATGCAGAGTGCATTCATGAACCCCAATAACCATCAGAAGAGAGCATCAAAAGAGATCAAAGTCTAAAGTAAAATAGAATGGCTTTTATTTTAGTGTAGGAAATACATTATCATCAACTCATTAGCCTTTTAGACCTACTAACCTGACATTTAATTTACAGACTGCTGCAATACCCATCAACTAACATAATGAAACGTTGGCATATTCAAGTTCATCTGTTTTGAATAACCTTTTCTGTCACTAACAGGATGTTTTACCTTGACTTTGTCATGATACATAAACAAAATAATATTTATCAGAAATGTCTATACTAGCACATCTTTCCAATGAGCCTGGGTTGAAAAAAAGTTGAAACCTAGTCCAAGTCATATCATATTGCAGTCATTCTAAAAGTGAACTTCATAAACAGACACTGTATTTTTGTTTTCCAATTAAAATCAGTATGCTGAGTTGAAGAGATTTTTGAAGGTTTGATGATGGGCATATTTGGCATCGAAGTAATCTTTGAGGAAATGTTGAATATTTCAAATTATTTTTGCCATTCCAAAACTGCCCAGAGAAGTCACTAAAACAAAAGATGTTTAGTTAACAGCATTCTTTAAAAAACCTTCTTTTATTTTCCGCGGTACAAAAGCAATTCAAGTTTTGAACAACATAACAGCTAGGCTATCTTCATAAAATCTTTATTTTTGCATGGAATTATACACTTAAGGCCTCAACAAAAGCCATTTTTCCACTATCATGCCGAATTCCATTCCGTGCCGATCCGAGCCGGCTGGTACGATTCTGGTTTCGTTTTCCACTGTGACGCTGATAACGGATCTCTTTGGAATGCAAATTCAAATGCGTCAGTCATTGCCGTGGTAACACAAATGTTTATATATGATATGAGGTGTAAATAACGACCATGCTATGAAGGATGAACCCAAAATTTCTTTACATTTTATAAAAAAAAAATTTTTATTACTAATTTTATTACTAGACAGTTTGTAATCGTGCCGCGCCGTACCAGGCTCACGTGGAAACACAACTGGAACCAGTTCCTGACAGTTCTTAAAACCATTCAGCCTGATAGTGGAAAAGCAGCTAAAAATAATAGCAACATTTGACAAGGAAATGATCTGTGGATTACGTCAGAAAGAAAGAATGAAGTTTTACGAATAATGGTGTTAACTGAAAACATGCTTCTTTTAAAACAGTCCATTTAAACTCTGCAAAACAAAAGGAACTGCCGATCATTCTAAAAATACACAACAATGAAACCTTGACATTTGATCCCACAAAATGTGTGGAATTATAATGATTAACTAAACGCATGCAACTTAATTGATTAAATGCAGAAGTTTTAAGCTGAATAAGCCGAGCACCAGTTAATAAGATCTTGTTTAATGAGGTAGAGCGTTTTGCACTGCCCCCCGTTATGGATTGGACTGACTGAAAATGGAAAGGCTGGCTAATCCTTACTTATTAAAGTACTTCTGTGAATTAGTGCTATGATCAGTCAGTGATCCACATTCCTCTTAGGTTTTGCTAACTACGTTAGCGAAAGGCAGCGTTGATCAATCATTACAGATGAAGTCTTATAATTTAGCCATTAGTTTGATTACATATGATCCTATCAAGTCTTGACATGGCCTGTTAAGTCTTGAATATTAAACCTTAAACTGAATTTAAAAACACAAGCATTCATATTTGCACAAATACACCAGGGACTGCGTTATTCCCTGAGACTTTCAAAACACTGCAATAATGTTAAAAAAAAATAAAGATTTATTTTTCTTTGAAAATATACAGTGATATTCCATTTAAGGGTATTGGCTTTATTCTCTCAAAGCATTAGAAGGCCTGATATATTTCAGAGAGAATTGCCATATCTACAGTCTGTTGGATAAGTTAAAAGAAAAAAAAGAAAAAAATCTTTTTTTATAAAGGGGAAAAACAACATACTCAAAGAGTGCTTTCTATCACTGTGTTTTGGAAGTTGACTCAATTAGGACGTTTACTGTTAATTAGTGTAATTTAGCATAAGTAATTCATGTTCAATATGTTTCTTCCCAACCTAATTGTGATTGTGTTTATTATAAATAAGTTACGCACTGTTCATTTCCATTTCATTAAAAATACAAAGCAGACAAATAGTGTTTAAGCCTCTGACATATCTCCCACATTACCTAAAGTACCCTGCACATACAACAAATGCACAAACATTAAGCTTTTACAAACTAATTCTTCTTGTAAAGTCTATCAATCAATTAATCTTCATTCATTCCTTGTATAAACATAAAAAAAAAACTTTTAATATTTTAAATGAGTACAGTTTTGGTATTTCTAATACGATTTAAAAGTAAAGTTTTATTTTTAAAGAAGTGACTTATTTTACTAAGCAATGATGCAATTAATTGCTCAAAACAGTAAATACATACATAATTTTATGATATTTTTTAAATAAATGCTATTCTTTTAAACTCTAATCATTAGAGAACAACAAAGAAAAAACAGTATTACCGTACCAAATTAATATATTAAGATGATTTCTGAAGGGTGATGTTAAACTAAATTAATAATAATATAATTAAATAATATTATATATATATATATATATATATATATAATACACACTTAAAATATACTAAAGTAGAAAACAGAAAAATGAGAATTGTGGGTATTTTAAATAAAACGTTAAAATACTGTAATTCAATTTTATATTACTATTGTTTAAAACAAATAGGAAAATGTTTGGAATCAAAGTAATATTTGTGTAAATGTTGAATATTTAAAATACAAAGAAGCCACTAAAACAAAAGATGTTTAGCTACTAGAATTCTTTAAAAATATTTCCCACCGTACAAAAACAATTCAGGTTTTCATAAAATCTCCTAATTTTTGCATGGACAAATTCTTCTCCCCTGACTTACGTCTCCCACTATTTTAGAGAGTATCACAACGCAATGTATATACAAACTTTAATGCATACAGTATGTAATCTGCAGTTGTTAACGCATAGTGGAAAGCCTATGCAAATGTAGGCTACTCTAAAATGCCTCTCCGATTTCATCAAAATATCTTAATTTGTGTTCTGAAGATGAACGAAGGTCTTATGGGTTTGGAACGACATGAGGGTGAGTAATTAATGACAGAATTTTCATTTTTGGGTGAACTAACCCTTTCAGATTTTATAAACAAGCTAATTGAAGTTAATAACTAAAGTTCAACTCAATCAAATCAATCAGCTAGTTCATGAAATAAAAAAGAGCATTGGAAATCGCTGCATCAAAATCTTTATTTCTGGACCTCACACGTAATCCTTAGTTCCAAATAACAAGGATGTGCAAGTCTTAGCAAGTCCAGGGTGCAACATACAAATCCCATCTGAGAGACAGTGCCGCAAGTGTTTTCTGCAGAAGCCCACTGACTCCTGAGAGACCAACATGAGCGAAACCTAATGTAAATCTCAGTTGCTGCTGTCATGCTCGCACTCCTTTTCCTCCCAACATGCTCACCTCCTCCCTTGCTCATACCTGTGGGTGTATTTGTTCACTTCTAGTTTGAATAAATAGACCTTTTCGGATTTATAAATACATGCAAAAGCAGGAGAGATGAAGCTGAAGACAAAGAAACACATGAAAAAAACAATATTGAGAGATCTGGTTTAGCGCGTAGCTTGTGGCCTCTCACACTGGTCTATTTCAGGAGCCCTTAACAGTTCTTGTCACCACTTAGGAACACACACAAGCAAACACACAGAGACCCTGCTCTCCCCTGAAAATCTAACAACGTTGAGCACTCCAGATAAATTTGTCCCAGGAGAGCACTGGCTTTTCTTTTTATAGTGGAGGCTTTTGCTGCTGTCATTTTTATGAGGAAGATCCGCAACTCATCCTTCCACCATGGCTCCCTCCCTCTCTCTAGCTTAGCCTTGACACTAAAAGGTGTTTCATTCTTATCATCGGAAGGAATTGGGCACAGTGCTGGCTTAGAGCAAACCGATATTAGATATCTTTAGATTTGTCTTCAGCTCATATTGTAACATTTTCAATTGCTTCTTTGGGAATTAGATACTTATCAGTTGTTTAATTAGAGATAGAAGTGCTGGACATTGTTATCTAATTACCCAGAGAGTGTGAAACCATTTTGGAGAGGATTAAGAATTTGTTAGCGGTATCTCCCTCATGGTCTAACATTGTGCCATTTATTTATGCATTTATTTATTTTTCAGCAAGTAACACACTCTTTCCCTGCCAGTGTTTTTTTTTTGTTTGTTTTAAAGTTGCCAGCCACCACCATCATTTAGGCTACATACATACATACATGTACCTAAATATGCATATACTCTATTTATAAATAGATCATGCACATATTCTATGTTTTATTGAGGAAAAGGGCTTCTCACATCTGAGCTATGACTTTTTTGAACTTTTGCCATCTGGTTGGCACTACAGAGCACCGAATACCAGGACAGTCAGACATAAGAGCAAGGCAGTCTACCTCATGAACAGTTAATATTTTTCCAACTGTGCAATAAAACCATGGGCAATTCAATTTATCACCCTACATTATAGTACATCCACCTATTGTTACTTCTAATCATTATTTCTAATTTATCCATAGCACACCTGTATATACAATTGATTTATTTTAATTCAATTTTGTTTTTATTTTATTCTTCTTTGTGTTGAGAAGCTGTGACACCAAAATTAATTCTATATTGTTTCTGATCCTTCCTATCATGACGATCGTCGTTTTTTCTAGCCCGAAAACTGGGGAAGTTCCATGACTCATTCAGGACATGTGCTAGGGCTTTTTTTTACCGTAATACATCTAGAACAGGGATTACGAGTTAAAAGAGTTAAAAAGAACATGAAATCTAAATACATTTTTTGGTGTTCTTACAAGAGGCTAATTGGTGCAAATATTTTTTTTGTTTATTTCATTTATTTTTTGCCATAGGTCACCAGAGAGAAGTCTGTTATTTCACTGTATTTTTTATTTTTTTTATATTTATAATAATTTATAAATAGAAAACATATGAATGCAATAGTTACAAATAATTTAATAAACATGCATGAACTGGGGTGAAATTCCATTTCATGTGGAGTTAAATAGTCCAGGATGAATAAAATCGAACCCTTGCTGCTTTCTTAAATGAATCAGTGCTTTGAATGAATTGGGTAATTTAATAATTCAATGACTCACTCTTAAAAACATGCATCGATGCTATGAACAAATTGGTTGAGCAAATGATTCATAGGCGGCTCACAAACAAACTTGCTGTCTCCTAATGGTGTAACGATTCGCAATTTTCAACTTTAACGTGAGTTGCAGATGAATGAGTGACTGCACTAGTTTGGATATTCAGTCTACTTCGTACGATTAATCTGTACAAGTAAGCAACATACCTGCCACTATTATTCTAATAAATATTATTTAATGCTTCACTGTTGATACTATTAAGAGAAATATAACATACTGAAGATTTATTTGGTAATTCTGAAAAATATAGCTTTACATTATGGATCCGATTTAATGTATTTAATGTCAGTTATCGGTAGATTAGTAAATGCAGTTGTTGTTTTTTTTATAGTTTTAACAGGTTTTATCCAATGTTTTCAACCAGATTTTTTCCACTCAAAAAACACAGAACCAAATGCCAATAACCATCTCTGCTACAACCCCAGCACACTTCCTGCGCGGCAGATGTTTGCCAGCGCGCTCCGCGGGAGCTGTTTAGAAATGTGCTGCGCAGTAAGGGAAACGAGTCAAACAGTCCCAGGTGGGATAGTCTCCAAATGTCAGGATGTAAGTGTTTGATGAAGGGACGGTCTCGCGGCATTGACAGGATCTGTTTTGGTATGCCTGTTTGTGTAATGAAGACGCGTGCGCAGGTTAGCGCGCCAGCTGGCTGCATACGAGAGGATCAAATCAATGCGGTGCTGCAGGCACACCTGGTGCTGCACACTTAAAAGATAGGTATAAGAAAAGAACCACTGCGAAAGAAAAAGTCAAGGAGGGATGAAGTGAAAAAAGAGCTGAGGGAAACTACTCTGAACTCCCAAATCCCTGCGGTTAAACAGAGTGGATTCCTATTTTGAAAGGGTGTTCTTGTGTGTGCGCCCTGCTGAAAATAACAGCCTGAGCTGGTGCAGGCTGGTTTTCCATGCTGACAATTGGCTAAAACCAACAGACCAGACCTGCTAATGAGCTCTGGCTGGTTTAGACGGATTCTTACTCAGTTATTGTGAGCTTTTACCTGTGCCTTCTCCAATATGACTGACCGGATCTGCAAAGTTTCACCTCTAATTGAAGCACTGAAGGAGTCATTCATCACGAGTGATTCTCCACATGCTAACATGGACCGAATCAACCTGTGACTCATTAGAAATCTCCTCAGCATCCATCCTCCCTCTCCTCCTCTTTCATCTAACTCCATTCATCTTCTTTAGCTCTTGCTCTCTCCCTTTCCCCTGCAAGTCTCTGTACCTGCCTCCTCTTATCTCCTCTAAGGGCTGGTCTCTGAACAAAGCCCCTCTGCGGTGATTGAAGGAGAGATATAAAACAAAGAAAGGGAAGAAATCTGGGATTTCTAAATTAAAGCAAAGCACCAGATGCCACAGATCTGGTCTCCAACATCTTTATGTGAAGAAAATATGCAAATCCTTCCTCCTTTGGGATTCATTATCTAGGCAGTTGACATGATGCAATTTTACTGTATATTCAAAGTAAAAGGTCATAGTTTTATAATTATAATAATAATAATATAATATAATAATAATATATTTATTGTTTGTACACAATGTATTTTACAATAAATGTTAAATATATAATTTTTAATTGAATCTTACATTTTACTAAAGCTAAAATTAAAAAGGTCAGTCTAAACTGTATAGACATGTACTGTATAAAGTTCAGATGCTGGAAGTTTATTTCAAAAAGCAGTAATTGAAAGAACACTGGACTTTCACTTATTTTTTAGCCAAGCAAAAATCATAATTTTGTACAGCCAGCGAATATAGAATTAAAAGAGATAAATATCTAATGAAAAGAGACATTAGAGTACAGAGACAAAGGACAAAGGAAGTAAAAGAAATACAAATATAATTGTTAAGATTACTTAAAAGTTACTAACCCTTTTTTTAGTCAGTTAAACAGTTAAACATAAATCATTAAATAATGAACTACATTGTATGAACAAAGACAGTCATTAAAAGTGCAATGTCATTAAAACAACTGCGTCTATATGCAAAATTGCACATTTTGTGTGACTGTGATGCAACATAATAGAAAAAGTGATTTTCAGCATTGTTAAGCATAATTTAGTTTAAAGATGTAATTATTTTGTGGCTGCAGCATATGGAAGGCAACCGTTGGCAACAATGCGAGAAAATCATGTAATACACATTGAAACATCCCACACATGCTATATTCCATTTCAAACTATATTAAAATATATTTTCTATTTATTTATAATTGCAATGCTCGCATTTCTTATAACCTCATGTTAATTGAGGGCACTGCAGATTAATTAAATGGAATAGTAAAGCCAAATAGATGATTAAAACAGAAAACTTTGCGTTTACGGAGTGATGAGATATGATTATAGTGTGATAATATGATCATTTTTCCCTGAGGCTGAGGCTTCTGAATTGCCTAAAATATCCAGGTTCTGGGTTTGGATTTTCTCCAGTTTTTATGCTTGCTTTACTGATAACTACTGGTGGGACCAATAGCATGCAGGCATTGTACATAATCAACCAATCATGAGATATGATAATGTGAGATGGCCAAAGTGATGCAAATACGCATATAAGAAACATATAGTAGATTTATGTATTATTTAAGTAGAAGGGAAGGAAAAAAGTATAATAATAATAATAATAATAGTGCCAAACCTTTTTCATGATATAAAGAAGTCAACTTCTCATTCACACTGAGCTTGTTAACATATAATATAATAACAAAAATCTCTTTGGAGGTTATGCAATGTTTCACTATACTTTGCTTATAGGTATTCAATTCCAGCAGCTGCTGTGGAAGAGTAAGTGTGGGAAGGTAATTTATGGGGCCAAAAGACTTTGACTTAACCAGAATGAGGTTATGAGAAGTGCACCTTTGCAGAAGAAGAGAGAAAAGAGATGCTTTGAACAGATTTGGCTGAGGGCAAAATTCATACAAGAAAAAAGCAACCTCTCTTCAAACAGAGCAATGGTTCCAAGGGACGTATTTGCCCACTGATTTTAAACATTGAAAGGGCCGATCATTGTGTGTGTGTGTGTGTGTTTTAATCAAAAAGTGCAGGTGTGAGTGTGTGTAAGGACATCTTTGTCATAAATATGGATGTGGAGTTGTGTGTTCTCTCTGGCAGCATGCCATCCGCCAGCTCAGTGCTGATTCGTCTGAAACCTCTACAGCATGTCCATCGCTGACACAAAACAGGAGGTGACATCACCACTCTGTCCACCAAAGCACTCATCAAAGCACCATCTGATCTAAGTCTATTAGTCCATTACCTTCACACATGGGTCTCAACCCCGCAAGGTGAGAGTTATTCACTGCAAGCAGCTCCGAAGCTACTGCTCTGCACTTTTTATCCCTTAAAAAGGAGAAAATGTTATATATACAGTATATAACATTTATATAAAGATGGAAGATTCTATTTACAGTATATTGTAGAGTAACTATAGATACATATATACATAATACACCCAGTTAAAGATCAGATAGATAGATAGATAGATAGATAGATAGATAGATAGATAGATAGATAGATAGATAGATAGATAGATAGATGATAG
>JAUCNO010001851.1:12280482-12329301 GCA_032353835.1 Enteromius viviparus
CTGGGGCCAGGCCAAGTGATTAGCACACCTGATTCTGATCATTTGAATGGGTGAGCGAAAACTTTTGGTAATATAGTATATTTTATATTTTAAACCTCCTTTATAAGGACATGACTGGATGATATTTGGTAAGACTGGATTGTAGAAGCTTAATGCTTCTATTACCTTCAGAAAAGGCCATAGACAGCCTTCCAGGCACTATAAAAGTCCTACATGGTATAATAGAAGATAAAAGTCCACATTGTTTAATCTCTATTCCACATTACCCCTCACAACCACCATATCATCCCCCTAAAGCTCCTCTAATCTACCGCTGGGGCTGATCAGGGACAAACCTTTACACCACAACATATCTTAACCTATCAAGTGCACATGAAAGATGTTCTTAATGATTACAGTATGTAAGACCAAAATAATCAGTTTATTTGGGTGTGGGATGGATCTGGCGGGTTTTAGACTGAGTCATGTGAGTCATGGATTGATGGATTCAAGCGGATTCCTACACAGTTGTTTTGTGCTGTTGATTGCATTATTATCTAAGGCTGTTTTTATCATTTTATTTGGATGTAGAGGAGAAAAAAGAATGAAACAATGTCTGCATGATGTAATAAGACGATTTATCCGGCGTAGGTTGTAATATTATGGTGATTAATAATATAAAAATACATAAATTATATATTTTCAATCCTACTTATATTATGTTAAATACATTATTCTTCAAGTTTTGCATCTGCTTAATACAATGACAATATAAAAGCCAATGATTAAGTAAGGAAAAATAATAATATTCTTATAATATGAAAATACATAGATGCATTCTTTGGTGAACTGGCAGATCAAATTAAATGAGACAATTTGCTTAAAAATGTTTTTTAAAATTGCACACCAATTGCGTTCTGCTAATGTAGCACGAGTGAAGTGAACTGGACTCTTCCTTTTTCAAACCTGTAGATATGTTGAGTATTGCTCTGCTGCTCTACACCAGTTCTTCGACATGAACACAACAAAGAGAGTCTGGGCTATGTGGAAACATGCCACTAAGCCCTTTCCCGCCCCTTGTACTTTAGGGACAGTCCTCTCAACATGCACCATGCTCCATCTTGAACCCGGACAGATGCTATGTTTAATGCCTTAATTCTGCTCACTGTCAGCAATCCAATCTCTCTGATACTTCAACACCGATTCCAATTTAAAAAGAGCCTGTGATCCAATTTGGAGACTGGCAGCTTCCCAGTGCCCATGCTTGGAGAGCCGTTTGTACGAGCTAGGCTTCCGCTAAGGGCTCCCGGGCACACAAGTGCTAGTATTTAATTAAGTAGCAATTAGGATGAAAAAGAGACTACAGTGCTCCGATTTACGTCCACAGCAAAAGAAGAGTACGACTGGAGAACAAAAACACAGATATCTACTGCATATAAAATAATAAATACGCAAGTCTCTGGAGTTTCTAATGTTTTCTCTTCATTATTTGGCCCTGGTTGCCTTCCTCTCCTGAGCTCCCTAAAGATGTCCATGTCAGCCAAGCCTGCATGCAGCCAGTCGAGAAATAGAAAGAAAAACACTTAAGGCAAAAATTACACATCTGTGTTAACTGCGACACGAAGTAGAGAGTATTTCTTGGAAGGCGAAGCAGGAATCATTATGGTAGTACAATTTAAGCATTTAAGAGCATAAAACGCATGTTCTCGCCCAACCTAAGCCGGCTTTCTAGTATCAAACTGCATAAGTGAAAGAAAAAAAAAGCAGAGAACGTGACTTTAATGGGAAAAGACTGAATTATTGATGAGAAAATGGGTGTCCCACTGTTACCAAAATGGAATCTCCACCATGACAAACAGCAGAACAACAACACAATCAGAAAAGACAGAAAAACAAAGCCCGGACACATTTATGTGGATTTATGCACACAGACTCGTGCATTATGTTAAACTGACACAGAATGAGACTACAGTAGCTTCGGTGATGGGTTGTAATCAAGAATGGAAAAACTGTCAGCGTTGCTCATTCCGACGCCGTCAGGCAGAATTTCAGCCAGTATAATCATCCATATCTGTCCCATCCCCGTGGTTTGAGAAACGCTTACATTATTGCTAAAATGAAGAGCAGATCATTCCCTCACGATATTCTGATGAAACCCGCAGCTAGAGCCGATTTACATGCTTGTCTAAAGCAGCGAGATGGAAGGGAGTGAGACCTTTTTTCTTTTAGAAATAATGTAACTCAACAGCAACACTAAAAGGATCCTAGCCAAGAAAATAGACATCAGAGCAGATCGGAGCCACATACATTTGGCTATTGTGCAGCAGCTACGGCTTATACTTGGCCGACAGCGTGCAGATTTATTCCAAAACACGGTATAATTAATAATTTTGCAGTATAGGGAAGCAGATGTTGTTTTTGCCTTTTGCTTTTATCAATAATGAAACGTCAAGGACTATATGACAGGACCTCAGGGCAGCACTGGAGACATTGTGGTCACGGAGAATGTGTCTTTTTCCACATCATAAAGAATGTCACCCTCTGCTCTGACAAATGGCAACCCGATTCTGGACGGCCAATAGAATGCTGTTAGAATGCTAAAGCATCAGAACCCACTTTGTAGAACAAAAAAAGCGTCTAAACAAATAGGAGAGAGGAAAATTCAAGGAATTTGCACTGGAGGGGGAAAGGATGAGAGCATGAGGGAAGAAGGGAGGGAGGGGGAGAGAAAGAGACTGCTGTGGTTGCCATGGAAATGCTAATTCAATTCCAAGGCTAGAGGTTGGTGAAAAAAGACAACTCCTTATCACTTTGACTTCTCTGTTTCTCACAGGCACCAAAAACAAATGGCTTGCTTGCTTGATACCTTTGTGCTCACGTCTCAATGTTCCTGACTCTGACGGAGGCCCCCCCCTTTACTTGTGCCCGTTAATTTAAACATCCGTCGTGATATTTGCTTGTGAAAGAGTTCTCACAGCACAGACAGGAGTAATTTTTGAGGTGCCTTTAATGGTTCATTAAACAGGTTGATAAAAAGTTTTAAGAGAAGAAAGTAATATGCAGTATTCAAATTACAGAATAATTTTTAACATTATTGTTTTGGTGAAGTGCGTGCAGAGTGCAAATTACTAAATGACCTTTGGGGGGTCGTTTTGTTCGCTGTTATTCATTTAAAAAGATGTGCTTTAATAAACAGTAAATTTTAGCAGACAGCTTGGATTCCTACAGCACTCAGTTCGAGAGGGGAAACTTTGGCATTCCATTATGCAACACGTATTCTTGGAGAGCTCATGACTTCCTTTAAATTATGAAACATGTGAAATAAAATATCTTGTCCAAGTTGCCTCCCTCTATTTGTGACACAAAGCCCTGCATAAAGTATTTTAAATCATTTAAAAAGGGAACATTCAAAAAGTTTATGTAAGAGAGTATTTACTTCATTTACATAAAAATTATGCTGTAATCATTCTGATATGCTGATTCGGTGTGCAAAAAATTAATATATCTTTTTTGGAGGAAAACATAATTTGAGGAATAACAAAAACAGCATTAATTTGAAATGGATTCTAGTTTTAATGTTTTGGCTAAGAAAATAACATGGCTTCATACTTACTGTTATGCATCTGTTAGTAATAGTGTAGCTGAAATAGCCAAATTTGTTAAATAAAAAAAATATCCACATACTTTTGGCCCACGTAGTGTATATTTCAGGCCATAATGAGATATCTCATGCATAACCATGACAACTTCAGAAAGACACAGGTAAAACTCAAATCCTTCCCCATAATTCTGCTTTTTCCTTCTTATTCTTGTACTGTTATTAATTTCCTTCATTTTCTCTGACTGATTTTCGCATCAAGCCAGTAGAAAAACGAGGAACGAGTCTCTCCTGTCTTTTCATCTGGAACAAAAAAACATCTGTTCTCAGTGGAGGCAAATATTAAGACAAGGAAAATGAGAAATAATAGACATCAGAAGCAGAGAGGAGAGAAAGACAGGAGTAAATGGGATGTAATGAGTGAAGCAGAAAGAGAGTTGCTGAGAGACCTGTGGAGAAAAAAAAAAGAGGCAGAGAAAGAGAGAGTTTCGTGGTGACGCCGCTTCCTATTTTTCTGTTCCTTTTCAGGAACTCACACTGCGTCCAGAACGCTTTAGGAACGCCTTGGCGTGACCACGCTCTGAATCTGCTGTGTAATCCGTCCAATGGGTGATCGGGACGTCACCCGTGGTGACGTCATGATCCTGGCTTAAAGCAGGTGCGGGAGATCACTCATCAGCCTCTTTTCATTCAGCGCTCTCTGTGTGTTTGTCGCAGCGTTTTGAAATTTCTCCTTTGGAAAACCAAGTAAGTCATTTGGGAGATGGACTAGTCCCTGTGGTAGGGATTCATATCTTCTTTGAGTGGCTTGGTGAGAAGAGCACTCTCTGCGGAGGGAGCTTCTATTGGCGTTCCACCACGTTCCTCGTGGTGCAAGCCCCGCTATCGCCAAGGCGAACTGGCTTTTGCATTCAGCGGGATCGGAGATTGAAATGATTGAAACGGGTGATCCCCTATTTCCTTCCCACCCGATCAGATCTGACGCTAGAGAAGAGCACGAGGTAGCCGCTCTCGAGAGAGAGGGGACTGCCCGTGCTGCTCTCTCTGCGGAGGGAGCTTCCTTTGGCGTTCCTCGTGGTGCGGACCCCGCTGTCGCTGAGGCGATTTATGAGTTTGCATTTATGAGGATCAAAGATTTCTTTTCCACCCGATTAGATCTAGCGGCATCTCTCCGGGAAGTGAAGCGTCGTTGATCATGGTTACTTCTCCCGGGGAGACGGGGTAGCCTTTATAAAGAGAAGAAAAAGCAGCAGTACACATGTGTTTGTGTAGCCTACCAAAGGGATCTGTTTTTAAAAAAAGAAAATAAACGTGGATCACTGACTGTGAACAGGGGAAATTGAGACGGCCGAGGCCTATCTCTTTTCTCCAGCTCGCGGTCTAGTCTCGTTAAAGCAGCGCTGCGTTTCTCGTCTCTTTATGTGAGGATGAAGAGAGAAAAGTACTGGGGAGAGAGTGGTCTTTCTATAAAAGGTTTCTTCTCGGGGGAAGTAGCCTTTCTTAGTATTGCCAAAATTGAATCCCACACTGCCGCTGAGGGGGGGTTGTGGATTTACTCAGGGATCGCTGATCTCTGTCAGCACTACAAACAGGCTGATTAGACATGCCCGTACAGGTGGGGGCTGCTCTCTCGAGAGTTATTCCTACTATGTTGCGGCAGTCTGTTCCACACCAGTTGGCGAGCCAGAAGGTGTGGGACAGATACTGTTTTTCCATCAGATGTCAGTCTCGAGGGACTGTCCTTGGTAGTGAGGGCTGAGGCCCAGTTTAGATCTCAGGCAACTGAACTATTTAGTCAGTCAGCTGGAGTTCAGTGTGCTTACAATGAGGTTGTGTTCCAATTCAGCTCTGAGAGCTGGTTTATCATGTTAGAGTTGAAACGTGCGCTTCACGTACAGACTCATTTAGGTTTGCTTTCTGAGGAAAGAGTTTACCAATGATGGTCTTTTTGTGGCCCTGGTCATCTCTCAAAAAATGCGGCCCTAGCTCCGTTGCAGCTCCAGGGTATCCGTATTTTTGACCACAGCAGGCTGGCTAGTTCCTAGCCCGATCACGAAGCAAGGCCTATAGGCATCGAGATGCGGTCCTCGCTCACGTGAACGTTAACGTTGGGGCCAAGACTAAAATGCCAAGATGCTAAAATTCTCCAGTTCAGAGAACCACTTATCCTGAGTGTGATCTGGAATTCGGTCACGCGATTATCTCCCACTTGAGTTGTCTGGAGTTTCACGATAGTCAGAAGAGTGCGGAACTATTCATGGACTATAAGTTCTCTTAAAAGCTGAGGAGTTGGATGGCAGCAGCTTCTAGCGTGATTTCGCTAGGCATGCTCTACCCTAAACCTTGCAGTGATCAGAGACAGGGGTTTTTCTTTGAGGAGAATTCTCCTCATATGATCAAGATCTCCCAATGGTGTGTGCGAGTCTTGATTATACGGTGGAACCTTGAGTTCCTAAACCGGGCCTGGTTTTGAGGAACTCCGTGTCGCAGCGTCACACGGACGGTCGACCCGTCCCTCACCAAATAGGGGGGTCATGAGCGGCTTGTTGGCCTGTGGTCAACCACCAGGAGGTCTGCGTTAACGCCCCTTAAACAAGTGGGCGTGCCAGATTCTGTTTGAGTCTCAGGGCAGGCTCCTTTCGTTGCAAGCAGCCTATGGCCCTAGGCCCTTAATTATGGAAGCAGATATCCTGTCAAGGCACGGGGTGAGGCCCGGGGAGTGGAGACTGCATCCAGATGTCGTGCAGCGAATCTGGACAATCTTCTACAGAACCGTGGAGGCTTGTTGCGACTCAATGAGTGCACAATGTCCCCTCTGGTTCTCACTAGTTCATCCAGCTCTGCTGGGGCTGGATGCGATGGTACAGAGGTGGTCTCTTTATGCTTTTCCCCTGATTGCCCTGCTTTCAGCAGGACTAGAGAGAGTTCGGCAGGATGCCGTCAGCTTACTGTTAGTAGCACCATTCTGGCCTCAAATATGGTTTGCGAACCTAGTATCTCTCCTCGACGGGTCGCCGTGGAGGGTCCCAGTCAGGAAAAATATGCTCTCCCAGCAGAGGGACACCTTTCTACACCCTCGTCAAGATCTGTGGAATCTGTGGGTGTGGCCCCTGAGAGGGCGGCATTCTTAGAGGCACAAAATCTCTTTCCAGAACATTCTCTTACACCGTTCCTGGCTGGTGGAATGCTCTTCCCATCAATATCCGAAACGCCAACTCCTTTACAACTTTCAAACGACTGCTGAAAACCCATCTCTCTCAACACTACTTGACATCATAAAAAAAAAATTAAAAAAACTCTTAACCCTATCCTCTCTTTCCCTTTCTAGCCTGCACTTATCTAAACATTGCCTGATATACGGTATAATGATCACTTCCTAAGTTGCTTTTGCCTCTTTAGGACTAATTGCTTGCTGTTTTTCCCGTCCTGTACGTCACTTTGGATAAAAGCGTCTGCTAAATGAATAAATGTAAAGGTAAATAAACCCTTGGAGCAAATTTCTGACCGTTACCTAATCCTCAAGACTGTGGTCTTGTTGGCGCTTTATTCACTTAACAGAGTAGGAGACTTTCAGGCCTTATCAGTGGCTGCTACCTGTATAGACTTTGCACCTGGCCTGGTGAAAGTTTTTCTCTTCCCGTGAGCGGGTTGTATTCCTAAGGTCCTGACGGTCCCAACGCACGCCTGTGGTACTCAGAGCTTTTTAACCCCTCCCTTTCAGGAGGCAGGACATGAAAGGCTACATTACCTATGTCCAGTGTGAGTGTATTCGCCAGTCTGCGGACTGGAGGAGGGCAGACCGGCCATTTGTGCGCTTTGGGCCTTCCCATAGAAGGTTGCCTACATCGAGGCATACCTTAAGCAGGTGGATAGTGGATGCTATCTCTATAGCATATGGCTCTGAGCTCATACCACTAGAGGTGTGGTGGCCTCAAAGGCCTATTTGGCTGATGAGCGATCTCCCGCACCTGCGTGGTGACGTACCAATCACCAATTGGACGGATTACACAACAGATTCAGAGTGTGGTCACACCGAGGCGTTCCCAAAGCGTTTTCGGACGCAGTGTTTCGTTCTTTCAAGGAACCAAGGTTATATACATAACCTGTTCCGTTCTCTTGTGAAGGTATTTTGTTGCCTTTGAAGGGACTGATGGTTGAACTTGCGTTACTAAAACGGGCCCTTGACCTGTTATAACATTATGATGCACAACAGAAAAGATAATGTCACATACATAATCAATATATACTGTGATTAATCCATAGATGCTTGTGGTGGTACTGCTTTTATACAAAAAAAAATTATTTAAGGAACAAATTAATACAAAAAAAAACAAAACAAAAAAAACATTTCGACTTTTGGCATGTGAATGACCAGTGAATGTTTCACTCATAAAGACATTATAACACTTTAGTATAGGGACCAATTCTCACTATTAACTAGTTGCGTATTAACATATTGGCTGTTTATAAGTACTTATAGTATACATGGTCATATTCTACCTCCCTAATCTTAATCCTACACAACAACTAAATTTACCTATCGTATAACTGTGAAGAGTTTACAAGTTGTAGTCAATGATGTGTTAATAGCAAGAATTGGGTCTTAAATTAAAGCATGACAATGTTTTTAACCTGTTGGCTGAATGAAAGATTCAATGACCCACTCATAAAACAACCACTAGAACTACATCAATGCTCTGAATCAACGCTCAATTTAAAAGAACGGTACAAAGATTTATTTTTAAAAAAAAGAAAAAGAAAAAGAAATACCCAGACAGTAATTGGTTTTATTCATGAATGAAACATGCATTAACCATCCATTTAAATGATGGTTTTAAATCATTTAAATGATATGACAACTACTGAATTTCGAAGAAATAAGTTATTGTTTTGAATGAAAATTATAAGAACATAATAATATTAATTCCTAATAGACTAATACAGACAAATGAAATGAAATGAAATGAAACAGTGAAATGACTCAGTGATGCTGGATTGTATATCAGTGTTCTTGGAACTCTGCTTGACCAATTAGATTAGATGAGAACATAACGATCAACTGATGAATGAGAAGGAAGGACCATTTCCCCGTCTAATCATTCATCTCAAGATCCCACCGATCCCACCTTCCACTGGCCATTTCTAACAGCAAAGCAGAACATAAATTGGCCTAGCAAAATTACTTCTCCCAGCCGAACACATGCTGCCATCAACAGATGCCCTCCAGGCTGTTTAGCGAGGTGTGGTGAAATTCGCTATTACAATGAAACATTGACCTTGATCCTTTTATTCAACTGGATGAAAATCAAAGTCCTCTCCCAACGGTTAAAAAAAAGAGAGAGCCAGGCTGGTGTGGGCGAAAGTATCTTCAGAAAGGGTGCTAGCTTTCCATTACCCTATGCTGTGTGTTTCTATTTATTTGATTTGAAAGCCGTACTCTCCTTCTAAAGTACTAATGAAAGCAAATGAGTACCGATGATTGTAAATATCTAGGGGAAGTCATATGACGTGTTACAGGTGGGCCGCTAAGTTGCACAAGGGCGGGTTTTAATCCAAGACTAATTGCGGTCTTAAAAGGTTTCAGATCGATAGTGGATCCGTGAGGGAAGCAAGGGCTTGGGAATGTTTCTTGTTGTGGAAAAGAGCTAATTTGTCAAATGAAATCACACAGCTTTCTCAAACCTGCTAAACCGGCTCTACTGCCAAAATCCTCCTCTGCTGGTTTAGCTGCTCTCTTTTCCAGATCATGTCCAATTTGTGCAATCCTTGTAAATTCCCCACAAACTGCATTTGACACTTGCTTTTCAAGCCAGGAGTCGGAGGAAAAAGGGCAAAGGAGAGCATTACGCAAGAAGGTTTTATTTACATACTCATGGCATTCGGTGCATGCAGGCAGGGATATCTCATGCCGAGGCTGTGCGCCATCACCTCGGCTAACCTGTGGCAGAGAGCGATTTACAAATGGTGCTTTCTCCGCCCGCCGGAGGGAAATATTTATTTTTTCTCATTTCTATCTGCAAGATGATCGATCAAAGCTGCTTGTTTGAAGATAAGGCTAGTGATGGCAAATCCGCTTGAGTAATTGTGCAGTTAAAGATTGCCACAGCGCAACCTCTCCATCACTCTCCACAATCAAGCTGATAAATCCTTCCAAACCCCCTCAACCCCCACCCCCCACCATACCTATGCTTCATTTCGGCTGAGGGGGATGCAGTGTGAAAAACTCCGGAACCAAACGCCAACTGCACAGGGAGGGAGAGGTCTCCTACTGCACAATTTCATATGCTTCTGCTCTGTGTTTATCAAAGGACATCATGACTTTGCCACACTTTCTAACAAGGAAACGTCATGCAGGGTGAATAAAACAGGAGAAATGAAAAGAACTATGCAAGTTTTTGTTCACCCTCTATTTTACAAGTGACCCTTGCTTGGCCTTGTCATTTTTTTCTTGTCAGTTTTATATGATGTGTGATTCTTCCTGATTCTTCCAGTGTAAAGCATCATGGTAAGACCCTCTTAGTAATGGCATTCAACAGTATTCTCTAAATGCAAACAAAAAATTGTAATTACAGCACAAATAGGTACTATACATACTGAGAGTCTTGCATCATCATCTTGAATTATGCATCATGAGTAAATGTGAAAAATACTAACCATATATAAAATCTAACACTAGTCCATTCAGTTTCATATTATGTGTCTCTCTTATAAAGCAGTACATTTTGCTTCATTAGAGACAAATCCTTTTTTTTGTATGACTATTTGTAAAAACATGCTTGTGCAATCACTTTCTGCTACTAATCATCTGCCAACATGAAAGGGGATCGTACTAATAAAAATGTTAATATATAATTATTAGTGCCGTCAAACAATTCATGTTTATATAATCTATGAGTGTGTACTGTTTTTTAATTCTTATTATTTATATATGAATTAATATATTAAATACATGAAGTATGTTTTTTTCTATATTTTTGTATATATTTATATATTATATTATATTATATTATATTATATTATATTACATTATATTATATTATATATTTAAATACATACAGCACACACTCATATATTAAGTAAATTTTGTTTTGCATGCAATTAATTGTGATTAATCAGTGGACAGCACTAATAATCATAAAAGCCACTTTCAATTATGAGTTATGACATAAAAAGTCAAAATTAACATTATACTGGGAAACGCAACGCAACCAAAATTATAACACACAAAGTTATAATTAAGAGATAAAAAGATGTCTTATGTCAATTTTGTTCACAACTTTTTTCTTTGTAATTATGATCGTTACCTCAAGTGCATTCTACAAGACTAGATCTCTCAGCTTTTGATGAAATACATGCCAATCTAGCAACATGGAAGAACAGCTTGTGTTCACTTTTACACTGATAAACACACAAAAAGAGAGCATGTGTATTTATACATCTTGACCTTAAAGATAAATGCGCAGCGCAGGTCAGCACTAACAGCAACAGATGCAATGGAATCCGTCGAATAATTCTGTGCATTCTGTGTAACAAAGAGATGCTTTCTAGGCAAACACAAAGCAAAAAGTGAGTTATAATAACACAGCGTATTTTGCTAATGTGACTTTTTACAGCTATAATTATGTTTGTCCTTGAGGCTTGACAAAACTTTTAAGAAAACCAGCATTCAAAAGCATAAAATATGAGATTCAGATGGCAGGTGGACAGAAATTTGCTTTATTCTCAGAGCAATGATGGACAGAGCGTGTCAGAGGCTAATGAGATCTGATGATGTACACTCGTTCTAAGTTTATCCTCATTATTGAAAATGAGAGCTTTATATATATAGCTGCCTCTAGCCGTTTAGAAAACGCTATAATTAAGGCGTTTGACAGCTGTTCTATCATACTGCATTATTCCACCAGCATTGTATACTGACAGAGGTGTACTGACTAGGAATGCTGCTTAAGAAAATCTTATTCTGCTTTCTCATATACTGCACATACAACAGCTCACAAAGTGTGCACACGAATTCAAGAACAAAATATGAGTGGAACCATTTCACACAGAAATCACAATTCATCAATAAATCTTCATTCCTCGTGACCTTTAAATTATTTTAGCTACTTACAAGGTTAAAGAAAAACTCCAGTAATATCATCACTCCTGAAAACTCCCTCTCTCCCTCTCACTTCTGTCTATACCACCAAGGAGTGATGATATCAATGTGCAGAGGCCAAAGTGCTTATATATAAAATCGCCACGTGCACTGAGACCACAGAGACATGTATCAACTCGTCTAAGTTGAGGAAAGAACATAGTGGTATATGGAAAAAAATGGTGGCGTTTTCCTTTAATAATTTGTATTTTCACAAATTGTTGTTTTTTTCTTTGGACCCAATAAGTCTTAGTGTATCAAAAATAATGTTGAACCACTGATGACACATGGACTATTTTAACAATATCTTTACTACCTTTTTGGGCCTTCAATTTAGTAGTGGCATCATAACGTTTAAAAACCCCTGGTCTAGGCCTGCGTATGTTAGAGGGGCAAGTGGTTTTGAAAATGGACTACTTGAGTTGGCCTTGCTCAAATACCTTGTTCAAGAACACGAGGACACGTTTGCACAGAATGACAAATGGCTGTACAGGAGCAGTTGAGTGGAAAGTCCTTGTGTATGTGATGGTTTGGGCATGTAACACTAACTACCTGCGGGTATGCGTGCCCTCTTTTAGAATAATAGGGATTTATCAACATTAGAATGTGGATGAAAATTGTGTGCAAGAAGCTTTTCTGTATACAAATTGTCCCCAATTATTAATGAATGAATGAGACCAAATCCATGATGCTTTTAGTATCTCAGCAATATGCGAGTCCTTTCAAGTGGTTTGTGCAAGGTTTTGGAATAGCGCTATCCCCCAATCTCTCATGCCGCTTGGGTGCAGGGAGGTGAATTGGACTTCAAACCCGTCCTGGAGAGCCTTACCAGCAGTCAGAGCCTGACACATCCATGTCCCCCTCTCTCAAAATACCTTTGTTTGACTTCAATGTCACACTCAGATCAGATCTGCAGACCTTGACTTAAGCTTCTCTCCTCTTCTTTATATAGAGATTTTTTTCCCATACAGAGCAAACTTTGCCTTCCTCCTGTCAGACAAAAACAGGGTGCGATATTTCACTACAGTAAAAGTAATTCACCAGGGTCATCTTCATCGCTGCCTTGGTGGATATGGCCTACAGAAATGTGTCTTTTTTCTGTGAAGAGGACACATGACGAGGATTTCTAAATGCTTGCCATGCCTATGAAATACCACCTTTCACGTTTTCTACGTTTCTAAGATGTTCTCTTTGCTTAACAGCAAGCAGCAAAGTCCTTCAAAAGTGCAGTTGGTTTTCAACATACATAGAGCAAATAGGCATGATTCACTGCATAAAACTAGTCATTACTAAAACCATCACCTCCATATTGCTAAACAAGAAACTGGATAAACTAGATTATGCAATAAGATTTTTATAAAAGTAAAAACTTACGATTTTGGTTTCTCACCAAACCTTATAAACTCTCATCTCAGAGTGCTAGGAATTTATCTACAGCACGAGTTGCACAGTATTATTAAAAAAAAACAATATCAAAGTGAATAATAGTTACCCTAGTTCACATAGGTACAAACCTAATGCAAAGTGATTTATATGATGCATCGTTAAATAATCTGTTTAACTAATCCAATAAAATAGGTATTAACTGATGTTCACTTCCATTTTGTCCTTAGCAGGAGAAATAACTTAATACTGTCATGTATAGCCACATGGCAAAATGAATATTTTTTATTTGTGTACATTCAAAAACTACAAAATGTCATGCCTTTGAAAAATAAAGAAAACAACAGAATGCTCCACTTTAGTATGTGTCACAGCATCCTTCAACATCTTTCCAGCGTTTGTTTGATGAGAAAAATATGAAACTTAGCTGCAATAAAAAAAGGTGATAAATCCTCACAACAGCAGCCGCAGCAGAGGATTTTTATTTTGCTGCATGTAACCACAGAAGTACTGATGACAGCACAGGTTGATCAGTGATTGACCAATCAGCAGAAAGGGGCATTTCATTTTCACCCAAGTGTAGAAATGTTCAAGCGGTTTATTTATTTTCTACCCCTGAACAAAAAATGGAAAACGAAGCTGAATTATTATTATTTTTTTTTTCTTTTCTCTCGTTTTTCTTCTTTTTAATATTAAATCGACAATGAATGATCCCATGATACAAAGACCCAGAATATGTGCTTTAGAAGCAATAATATATAGCCCAGGCTCATTGGAAATATGTGCCTCTACCTTCATTTCTGCAACCATTTTATATGGGATTCGAACCAGTGCTTTTTACCACCTAAGTGCAATGCCGTATAACATGAGCTACCGACATTCAAAAGTAACAGTTTTCAAATCGTGCAGGATGTTAAAAATGTTTTGAAGTCATAAAATAACATTCTGCAACTAACACTTGAATAGTTGGGTTTTCATGCCTCTAGTGTTCATTTCAACTGGAAACTTCGTAAGTATAGGTACGTTTTTTCAGTTTTGCAGAAGTGTATGAAAAGGGAGCGTATTTCCAATGAGCCTAGGTTGCATATGTTGGCCAATAGGCGTGCATTTATCAACTAGTTAATAGTGATAATTGTTCCCTGTACTAAAGTGTATCATACTGTCCTTCCCCAAAACAACATGAACAACTCAAACTGTGATTGATTGATCACTTCACATGTCATTCAGACGGCTCTTCCTGGGTGGTTGCTAGCTATCTGCAGCATGGATTATTAAATGGTCCAGGTGCTTTAATGATCCACAGTGAGTGTTTTTTTTTTTCACTTCAAGCAGTTTGAGCTTTTATTGTTGACTGATAAACTGCACATGGTAATACCTGGCTGGCCTTCAATAACAGCAACCAAGATGCACAGACGTAAAGAAGTGCATCCTCCCATGCTGGGCCTTTTCACTTTAAATGTATTTAACAGTTCCAACAAGACAGGAGTCAATTCTCTACTCAATATAATCTAGTTTAAACTGAATTTGAAGCTGTTTTAAGGCAGTTCTTCCTTTCAAGAGCACACAAAAACGTCCTCTGTGGCTGAAAAGGCTGGCGGGGGGCGGTACACAGATGGGTTTAATGCCATTAGAAAGATGTCGAAAACTGGCAGAAACGGCTATGGAATGAGATGCGACAAAACGGACTGTGGAATTAATCCACTAAACTCTTCATCTCCGTCCGTCTCCATTCCTCAGTGATTTATATTCATCCTTCAGATCATCTGCAACCGCTGCCATGCTGAACGGCCCCACAGAAGGAATAATGTGATATTTTTAATGGACTTCCAAGACGAATGCGAGAGTGATGGTACGGATACAACAGAAGCGTTGCTGTTTTTTTTGCATGAATGTTTTATGGTTATTTAAACAAGTCAATTTCATGCAAATGTGACCACTGCTTGCCATGGCAGAATTTACAAACAGCAGGCGGAGGAAGGGCCAGACGAATACAGTGGAGCGCTTTAGCGCTGCTTGATTATTACAGTTGCAAATGCCTCTGCGGTACGAGCTGCACTGCACTTGTATGCGACACGCTAACCCGCAATCTGGCACCACTACAGAGGGTTTCTTTTTCGAAGAGCAACATTTTACACTTCTCAATCAATTCGGTTCTCTCTCTCTATCAAAAAAATGGTCCTCTCTTAACAAAATGTTGTTTTTCTTAGCTGTCCTCAAAGCTATCTGGAGGGCGCTTTGTGCCGCTACACAGAAACACAATTTCTCTTTCTCCTTTTCTTTCTCGCCATCTTTCTCTTTTGTGTGTATTGAAATGTTGTGATGCGAAGGTGGTCAGAGCAGGAGCCAAAGACAGAGCCATTAAACGATTATCATTTTCACATAAACAAGATTAATGGCATAATTAACCCTTTAATGGGTCTCTCGGCCATTTGTTAGAGCACATTTTGTGTCGTGATATCTTTTTCAGAGCTTTTTTTTTCACCCATTGCCACCTCATTGTCTACCACTTGGGTGCTGTATGTTAAGCGCAAACAGCAAACAAATAAATACGAATGACTGCATTCCTGTGCTCCAGCCATAAGCATATTCTGATGCAATATAGTTTCAGAGGGTTGCTAAACAGATTGATGTGGTTGCTCAGTGGGTATTGCATTTTATATAAATGTAAAAAGCATACTACTAATTGATAGAAAAGTGCTTAAATTTCACTCAAAATCATTACATGATAAATAATAATATACTGCCACTGTGTGCACATAATATGTATTCATGTAATCAATACAATGTACCTGTAACCTAATTATGAACATTTTAAAATGTAATACACTATTCTTAAAATAAGAATTAAAGGGTTAGTTCACCCAAAAATGAAAATTCTGTCATTTATTACTCATTTATTAACCTCATGTCATTAGAAACCCATAAGACCTTCGTTCATCTTCAACACAAATTAAGATTTTTTTGATGATATCAGAGATCCGTCCCTGCAGTAAAAAGATAGATGCTAATAGTGAGTTTTACTACATGGTGTTGCCATGATACAACAGGTACTGTGCCATAGTATGAAAACAATTTATTTTAAGTTTTATCATTCATGGGAATCCAATCTAGTTACATTTTTATTTATTTTTTGTGCTCATTCAAGAGTTAAGAATATATGACCGTACAAAGAGAGAACTTTTCATATTGGTCTCGAATGACTTTGATGTAGCAGTTATTCTAAAAATCAATTTTCACCAACATCCCTTTCCCATTGCTGTCACTAGCCTTCTCAGCAAAGCCTTTAAAGCCCAACTACATTTATTTTGCCCTTATCATTGTTTTTATTATTCTACAAAAATCAAATGGAGGATTTCAGTGTGTCATAATCATCCAAGCACAATCTACGAGCTGTTTTATGAGCTGATGAAGAGCGAGAGATGGTACAGTAGAAAGATGCTGAGATAGGTGCCATTTTTATGAGGCCAGAGGTGAAAGATTACAGGTCTAAGGCCTCTGCAATCCGATTTCCTGAACCATTAAATAGCATTGTACCAGTCGGGACCCTAAGACAGAAGAACAAGAAGATGGAAAGATATAAAGATATAGAGGGATGAAATGAAAAAAAAAGGATGTAGGTGCTAGAGGTGGTAAAATGAGTTTGGGCCTACACTGGAGATAGCACTGCATGACAATGCATTTGCATGATCAATGGGAAAACCTGTGACTATCAACACAAGATGTAAACTGTAAACAAAGAACATTTGCATTCACATGCTATAGTTCATTACCATCTATCAAGTGTTTATAAACTCACTTTCTTTCTGTTACTGATGCTGTATGCAAGCGCTTGATGCACTTAAGGAGCATTTTATTTTTAGCTCATAAAGCCAATTTAGTACTATCCAGTAAAGAAATAAAGTGACACTTTACCATAGAAACAGGTCACTTTCTCTTTCGTCTTTACTAATGTTCACCTGCATGTCAGACTTTTTCAATTTATTTATTTATTTATTTTTTACATTAAATCAATGGTGCCCTATCACTGTTTAGACTTTCACTACAGTATATATTAAATCTATGAGTAAATTGGGGATTAGCTGTCCCTTTAAGATTTTAAGACTGTGATGCTACTAAGTCAAGAATCAGAAAAGGCTAATGCATCTTCAGCACCAGTGATATAACGTAGGTTCCCTCAAGGGATTGAAAAAACTTTTCAAGTAATATGACAATTTTTCATTTTCTTTGACATCTAAACAAGTGTGCAGTGATATTAGGGATATTAAATGTGCTGTAAGCAATATTTTGCTAACTTCTGCCAAATTTCGCCACAGATTGTTTTTTGCTATTTACGCAGCCTAGGGTTATCACAGAGACACCTATATCCATGAAATATGTCAGGGAGGTTTCCTGAGTGATATTTTATCCAAAAAAAAATCCACTTTAACTTTGATTTTACAGGTCTTTCTCTGCATCCAATTGAGATAAATGATGGAGAATATAATGTCTTGACTCTGAATTGAATCATTAGAAGCTGCCAGAAGGAGAAACAATACTAATTGCAGGGTGCGAATTCCACTTATGCCAGTACTGTTGACTTGTAACAAATTATGATAATTGTCTTGCCAGTGAAGTAGCTCTAATATCTATGAATAATTTTTTGTTTTTATGGATCTTGTATGATAACATTTAACCATATGTCTAAAAAGTTTGTAATGAAAAAGCTAACATGAACAAAGGACACAGTCAAATAGAGATCAAATAGTTTTGTATGTTAGTTTTAACATTAATATAGTGGTCAAAGAGGAAATGTCAACAACTATTTTCTTACTGTGCAAATATCTAATCGTATGTGAGTTTATGTACATAACAGACTATATTGATTAAATTATATTGTAGACTTAATTCAAATGTAAAACTTTTTTTTTCTTGTTTTAAGCAAAAATTCATTTTAATTTTGATCAGATTTTCATTAACAATATTTGCATAATTGTGCTTCTTACGTAATTGTTTATTTAGGTATATTCAAATATTTTTAATAGAAAATATATTCAATTATGGAGTGAGGTTGTTTATTATTATTACTACTACTACTACATGTGTAATTTTGCACCTCTAGCAGCACCAACTCCAACTGCAAAGCATATTGATTATTTTCAATCCTTTTGTCCTTTTGTTAAAATATGACAGAATATGAATTTTGGGTAAACTGTTCCAAAATAAATAAATACACACTTCACCTTTAAGGAACAAAGGTTGTCTCTTCAAATCTCAGTATGCTCTTACTATTGTTGCCTCCAGTAAGGCACTTTATTCCAGGTTGCTCAAGGGGAATTGTCCTTTTAGAAAAATGCACCTAAACACACTTCAGTTACAAGATAAACAACAAACCCCACTGATGCTTGTGAAAACATCCAGCTCAGCCTAAGTGGACTTCTCTAAAGAAAACATGTGTACATTGTAAACGGCTCTCTTTGGAATATCAAGCCGCATTCCCATGTGAAACGTCTAGGGATGTAATTGATAATTCATCTATTGCTGAATGCCGACTAGTGTCACTGTAAAGTGTTTGCAGGGCTCTCAAAACATTCTTAATGGAATCCAGCCATATAAATCTCTCGGTTTCAGGCCGCATCACTCAGGGACGCTGACAGCACAAATCTCGCAGGCCTTCCACAGTGGGGTTTCAGACATCATCTTTGAGATTTATTCCCATATTGCGCTCGATCAGTCAAGCCCAATCAAGTAGGTTCTATTTGTACTCCGGCACGTCACAGCCGCTCATTGTGCTTTATGGAAATTGCAGGTGCTAAAGTGCGCTGCTGATTATTACCTAAAACAATAAGTTTTATGGCTGGTTTGGGAGCTGGTGAGACACATTCACATTTTTCTTGTCTCCTACACACTGTCAATACAGAAAGAAAAGATTGTTTCATTCCCAAACAAAGACTGTCATTTGGAGACTCGCACCTTCAGCGACTATTGTACTGTACGTGAACAGTGATTTCTTCTTTATTGGATCATCTGTTGGCAAATACTGATCACCTGCCTCTGGGTAATTACATGGTACCTCTCTCATTTGTCTGTGAACAGTAATTTCCATAAATTAGTCCCGTGACTTCATGAATTTATTTGATTATATATTCTGTCTCTGTGCCTGGCAGTCCATGAATTTGGAAGTCTAATTAAAATGTTTTAGAATATTATATATATATATATTCACAAAATATAAAAAGTTTACAATTGGTATTGACATCAGTTTTAGATGAACTGAACATCTAAATAGTCCTAAACAAAAAAAAAAACATACTATTCACTCACTTTTTTACTTTTTTCCATTTTTCGCATTGACTATTTTACTGATGTCCTATGTTTCTGTGCCTTGATCATGGTAAATATCCTTGCCGTCTATTGAGAGCTCTCAGATTTAATCAGAAACTCCTTAATTTGTGTTCTGAAGATGAACAAAGGTCTTTAAACAAAGGTCAAAGGAAGAGGGTGAGTAACTAAAAGCGGAATTAAAAATTTTAGGTAAACTAACCCTTTAAAATAAAATTTTCACAATTTTTTTTTTTTTAACTACATAACATTGTTCTTCTGCACTGTGGTTTTCAGTCTTCAGCAAGGCATGAAAAGGAGTGGAGGGTGAAAGCTTCAGTTTGGACCTGGTCATGAGTCCCCATTTCTGTCCCTCCAGAGAGATTCAGGGAGCAAAGGAGCAGAAAATCGATGGCTAAAAGACATCCATGTTTGAGTGAATCCAGCTTGCCTGTTCCTCTCATGCCGGGGGGTCGCTGCTTCATCAGCGTTGTAGTTATCGGGGTTTGCGAGATTAAAAAAGCCCATCGATAAGATCTTCTCACGGTCGAATGAACGGTGGTGGCATGGACGCTGAGTCCGGAGATTATCACAATGTCCCTGTCGAGAACACAGACCTACAGTCCAGTCGAATCCTGCCTCTGTTTACGCCCGGGAGAGTCATTATATAAAACCTTAATATAGTCCCCATAAAAAAACATGCTTGGTGTGAAAAGCAGCTCAGACTTTAGAGGTACTGTAAAGCAACAGTGTCTCTCGGCGTGGGGGAAGATCCCTTGGAGGGCATCCAGAGACACTGCATCAGAGAGATAAAGCAGACACAAGTCTGCTGTGGATGATAGCTTAATGAACACAGCCTTGTTTAAGGAAGGGCTTGAAATCGAGGTGAGCTTTCAGACACCTTGACAGCAAAAACATGTTGTTAATTGTGGATTTTGAGCAGCCTGTATACAGTCCCAGAGGGTTTCCTTTTGGAACGCAGGCCAAGCACTGATCTGGCGCAAACATCAGAATTCACTTTGTCTCATACCTGCCAGAAATAGTGAATTAAAAGAATGCATACCATAAACTTTGTGTGTGTGTGTATTCGGTGGCATGTTTCATGTTCACTTTAACATCCAAATAGACGAAAAGGAAAGGTTGTGACATCTGGCCAGGTATGGTTTCCAATACTAGGAATTTGTGCTCTGCATTTAACCAATCCAAGTGCACACACACATATTGAAGGTGGACCTGGGACTCGAACCCACAACCTTCTGGTTACAGGTCTAAGTCTCTATCCATTAGGCAACGGCTGCCCAAAACATCTGCATTGTTTACAAGAGGTTGCCACTACAGTATATCTGCTTGAACATAAAGATTTGCATGAAAATGACGCGTACTAAGGCCAGAAATATGCAAATACTGAGCAGAATGAGATCATACTGCTCAGAAAATCAAAACTGATTGATAATTAAGACAAATAAATATACAGGGTTTTTTTCCCTCCCCATTATGACTATGGAATTATTAAGCTGTTCTTTAATCCGTAAAATGAATTAACTTCTCTTTGTAAAAGTCTTTCTGTCACAAAAACGCTAAATTAATTTCTGGCTTGGGTTTTCATTCTTGTTTCTTAATGTGAGCAATAAAAAACACTATTGCTCTTACAATTTGATTTATGCTGCAGTTCTCAATAAAGTTTCTGGACACTGGCAGTGTTTTATTTATTTGCCAAAGCCAATTTTTACTTGCATTTGGCAAATGTTTTCTCTCTGTTGTTCTCGTTCTCTCAGAATTCATCATTCCCTGTCTTTCTCTAAAATTTATTTTAAGCTGATACATAATGGATTCAGGTCTATTTAGAGGCATGTGCGACCAGACGAATTAAAATAATTGGGTAAGGTGAAGGACTCCGCTCATTTAATAATAAATGAGTCACATAATCACTATGAGGAATTGTCGGAAGTTTGCTCAAACAAAATTCTGGGCCCAGGCCAATTAGAGCACATGCCACAGCCTGCCAGATGAGTTCCTAGCTCAAAGTCACAGGAAGTGCATTTACATCTACTTAAAGCAATCAATATGCAGGGTCAGGATAATGTGAATACAAGGCTAATGTAAAGCAGGGCCATACAGGCTTCAGACGATAGCCATGACCCTAATGGGTTTCATCTCCACACTGCTCGTTGTAATCACTTAAACAAACAACATCTGTAATTACTGTTTGATCTTATTTGAACACGAGCCAAATTACTCTTCAATTACAAATTCAATGAGCTCCTCGTGTCATTTGGGAGCAGTACCTGAGTTTGTCTGCCTAATCTCTGAAGTTGGTGGGTTTGGGGGGAAAGCAGATTTGTAAAAGGTTCAACAAATGTCAAGACAGATATTTATCAAGAGAAGAGGACTGAAATGTGCTGCAAATATTAAAGCGGGAATAAACCATCAGCCCGCTTCCTGAAATGAGGAAAGAAATAAACAGCCATCGATCATAACATTCGCTTCATTTCGAACCCTGCCAACAGGTGCCCCAGAGGGGGAACTCTTTCCTTATTATGAGGATGTGTCAGACCAGATCGTCCAGCGGGACTCAGATATATCAGGTGATGTGGCAGACAGAAGTGCACTCTCTCGCCTGCTGTATGTAGAGCTTTAAACAGAACATGTCTGTCACTAAACTCAAGGGCTTTCATTTATTAAGAACAGAGGTTCTAATGCATCACTGCTAAATGTACCGTTGACACAATCTTCAGAGTAATTCGATAAAGAAAATAATACCATAAAAAGGTAATATAAATATCAACAATCAACATAAAGCAGAATGACAGGCGGGAAATGTTTTATGAAATAGATCAATGACATTTAAGAGTGCCTTGTCACAAAAGGTCAAATTATTAGAAATTTTAAGAGACGTATTGATCAAGACACAAAGCCATGAAGGTCCTTGCTGATATAATTTCCTGTTTTATGTTTTTCTTTTCCTTCTTGACATTACTTTGATTTTGCAGTGAATATCTTCAAAAAGGTAGCCTATTTCTCCAGATCTTTCTGTATTGTTTAAATAAATTATTGGATAAAAAAATTTGCATTGTGTTATATTTTGTTGGCCCCTAATCCAAACCTAACCATAACCACGAGTAAACCCCTAAAATGAACAAGCACCCAAAAACTGTGTACTGATTGATTCTTCAAATTTTATTGGTTGATAGCAATGTTGTTCCAGGGTCAACAAAGATGTTGATTTAGGAACATGTCGCACTGCATAAATGTAATATTTACACATTTAAAGACCAAGATTACATAAAGATAACCTGTGTTTGGAAATTAACAAAGAAAAAACGTGTAAGTAAATATAGTAACCATTTAACAAAGTTAAATCAGCTACATTCAATAAAACCTTACGTCTACAGTTAATAAAAGTTGGATAGTATCCAAAGCACAGTTTTAGCACAGATTAATCATGTAAAACCAACTCTCTAAACACGCAATGTAAAGATTAGAGAGATTTTCACAGATTAAATGGCGCAAAACAAACTGAAAACAGATGGTGAAGGCGGGAAGTTCAGCAGGGTGCTCGGCATTACAGTGCAGAAAATCCTGTTGTTTGGAATCACGTTCTTACATTTACAAACAATTAACAGATGCCAACTGAGAATGAGCATGATCAAACGCAAGGTATCCACACACAATGATAAAATCCACTGCCAGTTCCTGAAGAAAAGCATGCTGGAATAATGCATATAGTCGTGTCGTGGCAGGAAAATGGAGGATTTTTTTCCACAGCTGGCATTAGTGGCGGACCAGGTGTTTTCAGCTAGTTCAAATTTGCTCAGACATACTTCCGTGGCCAAGAGGCTTGCTATCTGCAGGTGACTAATTAAATGCATAGCCAGCAGTGTAGACAAGGCCAGCACATTGGAAGTATCTGAGAAATCGGAGGCGGGATGTCCACGATCAACAAAAACACAAAAAAAGATTCTAAATAGCATCTAACAAATGCTATAGAAATATAAACGAATATAAAGCCAGATGGTTCTGCTTTGTTTTTCTCAAGTGCACGGATTAGCATTCCTCTATAGTTTCTGGGAAAATTACTGCACCCCTGATACATATCAATGTTATTGATTAATCATTATCTTTATATTTACAGTGGTTTGATCCATATTAGACTGTCAAGATCACCTAATTGGGTTTAATTTATTCTGACCTTTGCTGAACGATAATTAAGTGGCTAAACATATCCATTACTGTAATGTGCCTGGGATATTAATGATTTGATATGAGTTCATATAAATGGAAGTCTGTTTTAGGGCCATTTACTTTGGTAAAATCAGTTTGCAAACAGGAAATTGATGAACAACTTCATGTTTACTTATTTGTCACTTATATACAGCACACAGTAAATCATCTTTTTTCACAAAAAAGACTGAATTAGACTGTGAACTTTTGCAATATAAACTGCATGACGTGATGCCTGTTATAAAGAACGAAATGGCCCTGATTAGATTATTCACCAGCATATTTTTGCATGTTACAATAAGCCATAATTATCTTCATCAAAATAATTACCCTATGCTTTCTCGACGTCGGTGGCCTGCTGTACCCCAGCATTACAGCTACTCTTCCCCAGCTGGGCAGAAAATAGCCGTGTGGGCAGACGTATTGTTAAAAGACAACAAAGGATGTGTACAGAGAGGGAGTATTCCTTCCTTTGTGCCAATACAGCACCGGCTGAGGAAAAGGATGCTGGTACCTTGTGGATTGTTGGACAAAAGCAAATGACACGACGACAAGTGACTTTCATGGGTTTTCTGTCAATAGCTAGGATTTATATTCAGCAGAGGTGCTAAAGGTAAAGTGTAGGGTGGGAAAAACTACAGGGAATATTGCGTTGTACTGGCACCTAAATTGATAATAGCTATGGGCGGATATCTGCAGTGCCGCTTTGCTACTTTTTTTCAGGAGGAAAACACAAATAACAATCATTTTCAATATTCAGCTCCTCCTCTAACATGCTAAAATAGTATGTTGTGAATGTTTCTATCTATTTTTCTATCTATCATGCACATGTAAGGTTTCCACTAAGCTATAATGTAAGATACGTCAAAATTATGTTGCTTGATGAATACTGAATTAATATTAAATGGTTGGCAATTAAGAAAAGCACTTTTCTACCTTCAGAAGGTAAATATTTACAACTTTGAGCTTAAACTTTAATCTTTGGTGTTTGGTCAAGATTTGATACTTTAAGAAGCAATGCAATCTGCAAGGTGACTCAAAAGCAATGCATATTCAAAAGGTTTATTTGTAAAATGCTGTGTCTTACATGCAGAAATAGGAGCTCTCACAGCGAAATGAGTGAAATATCGAAGCCATTTTTGTTACTATAAAATTTGACATTATGGGCTTTTCAAATGGTTCATAGAACACTGACACGTTCTCCTTGGTACTTGTTTCATAAAACAAAGATTTGCGATAATAACTCACTTATTGCAAGTTCAGTTTAATATTTAAATGTTTATTTGAAGAAGCGCCAGGCCCTGACTGCTCACAAGCAATGAATTTCAATACATATGTTTGCGTATCTCTATACGAAACATGCACGCACTTTTTCTCTTTCCTCCTGTGCTCTAGGATTCATAAATCAGTGCAGTGACATGAAACTGCACTTTTATTTTTCTTCTTATGGCTGTCATCATTACCATTCTACGCTAAGGCACACTGCTCCCACTCCTACATCGTTTATCACCCGTCTGCTTTTCTCTCTATTGCTTTTTGTCTCTTTATCTCCTCTTCTGCCTCCTTTTCCTGCACAGGACGTTATGTCACACTAAAAATGTGCCCATGAAAAAAGCCTTAACTCTTTTAGTCACATTAAATGTATCTTTAAAAGAAATAGTTCGCCAAAAAAAAAAAAAAAAAAAGTTTATTCAGCCTCATGTTGTTTCAAACCTGTACGAGATTCATTTTGGGAGAAATTATAAAGACTCATCTTTGCTTTCCATGCAATTACAGTATAATAAAGGACTGAAACTTTCTAGCTCATTATGGCTTTGTGTTATAAAACAAGCCTTCTGAAGCCATTCAATATTTTTATGTAAGAAAATTTATTTCTCCTCAGTGCATTCATGAGGGAAATAGCGATATATGATTAATAAAGGAATTGCTGTTTCGATTGTGGATCTTTTTAGCTGATTCAATTCACAGACACAGCATTTAAATCCCTGATTCGCCGTGAAGATTTGAAGAGCGAGTCAATTTTTATTTTAGATTAAAATTTTCAGCTTGAAAGCTTCATTTTTCATCCACTGCATCTGTTTGACAGAGAGAGCCATGGTGGTTTTAACTGATACGAAGGAAGTAAATAATGACGTAAATAATGAAGTAAATAATGACCGAATATTCGTTTTTTGGTTGAACTCTCCCTTTATCCGCCCACTTTAAATTTTTCTCTGTGAAATTCATGTTCGCTTTAAAAGAACACTTTATGAAGTAACAGCAATTAAAGTCTATAAAGCCATACATTTCACTGTCTCAAAAACATCTGCATCCATTTAAAGATGCGATAGATCAGAAAATAATAGTCTTTAATAGTAGACAAGATGCGGCTGTTGATAGTACAAACGTGTTCCTCCTCTTACTCATAATTACTCAACTAATAGCAGTCCGGAATCTTCACCGCATCTAATGCTTTCGCGAGGCCTTTCATCCACAAGAGATGCTGGGTTGAGGAAGTCCTGTTTTAGGTATGACTCATTCCAGCTCCAAAGCAATGGCTCCTTTTATCTGCCAGATCTGACTACTGGTTTCGCAGCGGCGTCCATGCCAGGCCCCAGACTTGGAATAACACAAAAATCATCCCTCTGAGAATTCGCCAGCTAGCACACCACCTAACTCGTTAATTACTTAATTAAACTAATGAGTTGGCGAGAAGCGCTAGAGCTTCAAAACAGAGTGTCATCTCGACACAGCGAGTCGTCGTCTCCCCACTATTGCTAATCTCTGCGGACCGCTCCGATCATTAGAACCACAAAAAGAACGGGACTCATCAGAAAGATGCCTCGTGCTCTGAACAATCCTGCGGGTGCCAAAACAAAAAGAGAGGCGAGAAATAATTTGTGCTGAAAATTGTGGAATTCATTTATTATTAGGCTTTTGTGAGGCAGGCATTTCGCTTTGGGTTCAATTTACTCTTACTGTGACTAATCCCTATTTGTCGTCTTGCCGGAAAAGGATCTAAGCTTTACTCCGACATCATAGACACAATGGGAATACATGTTCAACGACAACCGCCTTCTGATGTGAACGTCTACATATTTATGGAAATATGCCAAGGAAGATGGATTTGGGTGGATTCGGGTACCGTCTCACGAAGGAAAAGTAGATTGCTATATCTAGTGGACTTTGTACTCTGCCACTCCATAAATAAACATAATGTACAGTAATTAGTCTGTAAATAACACAGGCTCTTTTAAGCGACTCCACTGAGCGTGCTTTGATGTCTACCTAAAGCCGCAACAGCGCGGAATACTGTCAAAATATTATACAAAGGATTAAGTACAAGGTAGCATTTTGAGACTACAAAGAAAACACTATTATTTGTCAAACAGCGGGTATACACAAATACTGTACACCAGGGCAGAATAACGCTTTAGAAAGCTAAGTGCTATCAGATGGAGACTGTGGTTTCTTTTGCTATGGAAATCGAAAGGGCATTTGGTAAAACAAAAAAAAAAATATTACAGTTAAAAGAAAAAAAGATAATTCCAAATATGTAGGACTTTCTTCAATAATTAAGTTCTTGCAACTTACGCACCATTTAAACACTACATTTACAGTACATGATCAAAAATGTGTATAGAGTTGGCCAGTATGACCAAAATCTTACATCATACTGTATGAGTAATGTTATTTTATGCTAACAATATAGTATATATTATTTCATCGCATGTAGTTAATAATGTAGTTGCTTTTGCTTTAAATAAGGTTGTCTTGCCAGATCATCCTTTCTGAATTATATATATATATATATATATATCACAATAGTTGTTGTCTGTATAATAGCAAAATTGTTGATACCATAGAAATTTCATCATTCTTGTCACCAGTATCAATATATATATATATAAATAAAAAACTGATTGATATCCTAAATAAAATAAAAATAAAAAACCCTCAAGCAACATGCAACAGTTTATAGAAAACAAAATACAAGCAATAGCGCAAAAAACCTACAGTACAAGAAATAAATAAGATACTCTATATACATTGTAACTTTAATCGTAAGTATAAAAACACTGCATATTTTTCACTGTGTAAATTAAATACATTTTTCTTATTTGATTAATATAAAGGACAGTGTATTTAAAGTGTAATTTAAGGTATATTAAAGGGGTAAAAATAACTATAATGGCATTCAAATCGCATTACTTGGAAACGTGCAAATGACAGCGTAGCAGGGTAATGTCATGTGACTGTGTAACTATCCAAAATCTCTACCGGTTTACAAATTCCTAGTAGTTAATTGTATATATATATGTATATATGTATATATATATATATATATATATATAGGTATATCGCCGATATAGTATAGTATAGTGTGCATTCAGACTTTATCATTTTATTAATGTAATTTAGCCTTTTTTGACTTTTTTTGTTGTTTTAGAATATATTTACACAATTGAATCATTTCAATCTAGTTTCTGTCATTTGGGTGTAAATTCAATGCACTAAAGCCAGTTCACAGTTTGTGCTGGAGATTTAAATTAGAAAACTATCAGTATACATTTGACCATGACTTGAATGAGAACTGAAGAGGAGGTCTGTTTTCTTGGCAAATATGTCCCTACAGCGTCTTTACACTGATGAACTACAGCAGCTCTGTCTTGACAATCAGCGAGTGCCCGCTGTCTGAGAACCAACAAACAACTTTCGCATCTGATCATGGCATCTGTCTGCTGTAACTGTGAAACAGTGTAAACACATTTACTCATACATATTGTTATACATATTATATATAAAATATACATATTAGTACCTAAATTGTCCATTTTAGTATCTTTTTAAAGGGGCCTGCCCAATTGACCAACTTTATATTAAGTGTCCCTAATACCTTTGTGTCCATAGGAACTATCTACTTAATATAATTTGCACACTTTTTTTTCCCTTTTCTTCCTTTCCTTTCTTTTTTACCAAAAAAATACTGTTAGTCCTGTTACACGTATACTTTTTTAATACCAAAAAGTGTTGTTACCAATGTCCTGTAAAAAATTTGTACATTTGTACATATCATTCTGACGGTTGTTACATGTGTCTAGTTGCTCTAGATACTATGTACCAACGTGTACTTACATGGTAACTAGGTATGAACTTAGTATGTAAATACAGTGTAAGTACATAGGTATACACTATATAAAATAGGATCGAATTTCCTGAGAGTGTGCAGGATAAATTCATCCAGGGGCTCAGACTGTGCTAGCTAAAAAATGTGCATCATAGACCTTAGTCAGGTAGCATATTACTTTTATATTTACTTTTCAACAGGAATAAAATGAGGCTGTAATGGATTGAAGTACAGTGTGTTCAAAAGATTGTACTGTTGTATAACAACAGACTATTGAGCTGATAAAACATCTTAAATTCAGTGTGGCGTCTAACCTGATTTAGGTTTATAGAGAAGCAGCTCAGACATTCTGCCAAACAACCACTTCTTATATTTTACAGAAGAAAGGTTGACAAAATGACCAAATTATAATTTTCATACACACTGTCCCTCTCAATTTTTTTCCCCCTGACTCAGCTTTGTCTGTACTTTAGTTTTTGATTCATTTGTCTGATGCCATCATCGTGCAATGCAAATTATTTCTCAAAGAAGGCACACAAGCAGAATAAAGCAACATCTCAGTCTCACCCCAGTCTCCACCCTCTGGCCTAGCAGTCCATGTCATTAATAATGGGAATGATTATACATCTCCCGGGGGGTCTTAGCCCACACGCACGCACACATATGCAAACGCGCAGACCCCCCTGTGGGCTCTTTAACGAGCACCTCACTCTCTGCCTCATCACACCCCCATTAGTCGGCCTCTGGCCACAACACATGCAAAGCAGGATTTTAAAAAATAATAATAATAAAAGAAAGGAAAGAAAATTAACATTTCTCTGTTGCAACCTTCACATTTTCTCACTACCAGACTACCAGAGCTGCTGGTGATTAAACAAGCAAAGAATCTAACAAATACATTTGCTTCAAAGAGTTGAAATGGTAGAGAACCTTCAGCATGTAAGTCTAATCTCGATCACAGAATAAGTCTTAAGTTGTGACGCCCTGTTAATGAGATGAGGCCATGGTAAATGACTGGCTCATTTTACAAGCTATTCAACTACAAAAGCATTTATTTCAGCCAGCAGAATTTTCAAGTTAATCTTATTGCCATCTGGAGAGGAGGGATGAATGTATTTAAAGGATGACTATTGTACTGTTAACCATATATATATATATATATATATATACGTATATATATATATATATATATATATATATATATAATCATTTTGGGAGTCCTTGCATTATATGAACAAACATAAAAAAAAATGGTGTTTCATAGCTAGACATCAAAAGTGTTTTGTAGCTTGCATAAATATGCTGGTGGTATTTTTCCCTTAAATTCAGAAGCAAATGTATTTAGATGAACTCGTATAATATACAGTATATTCACATTTCTGAATATCGTCATAGTTTAATGGGCATGACACAGCACATTTTTTAGAAAAGAAAAGTTTAAAAGTAAAAAAAAAAAAAAAAAAAAGAAATAGGGAGAATCACTAAATGATGAATATTACACTGCCACTGTATGAAAAATATGTAATCATTTAATCCATAAAATGTAACTACTCTGATTATGACCATTTTAAAATGTAATATACACTAATTTAAAGTATTTGATTTCTGAAATCTGATTACATAATGCAGATTACATGTAATTAGTTACTACCCTGCTAGATGGATGGATGGATAATATTTTATATAGCGGTTACAGAAACAATATAGATTGTTTCAAAGCAATAATAAAGTGTTAATGCTGCTAGATTTGTCCATTGAAAAATAATTATTTAAAATGTAAAAAAGCTCTACATAATTTTTCAGCTCAATTCATTTCAGTGATAGTGTCAAGTTCATAAATTATTAAATGACTTCTAAAAGCAGCTCTACAGAAGACAATAGTGCCATTATCTAGCTTAATTCAAGTCAGGTTTTTGTGTCCTCATTCAATAGTGTTAGTAGAGTAAGATAAATCACTTTTCAGAACATTTATTTCAATAATGTACTGATGTTTAAAACACAGCTCTCTCTCACATGCATACACAATCAATCAAAAAAAAAAAATAATAATAATAAAAAATAATATTATATATATATTAGAAATTGCTAAAAAACTATTTTATAAAGATCTACATATGCATACAATACAACATAAAAATGTATATTTCAATAAAACATCATTTTGACAATAATTTCTATTATGATAATATCAAAAACATGTGGGGGGTTTTTTGTATTTTTTTTTTTTTTTTTTACAATAGGGCTTAAAAACTGAATAACGAGTAATGGTATTTCCAAAACAAACAAAAATTGCTTTGGGTTTTAAAAGTCATGACCTTGTGACCTACAACAGAACCGCTAAAATAGATTCAGCTGCCGTCACAAATAGAAAGAGAAAGAAAACAGCCAGACACCAAACAAAACCAGAGCAGAGGAGGAAAAGAACTCAGCGGTGCTTTACATTTCAACTCACTTTTCCCCCTCTATCTCCCTGACCCGGGGCACTGTTGAAAATCACACTTGAAAACGCTGCAGGCTTTTACACCCCTGCACCCAAATCCACCGGAGGGATTCAGGGAAGGGGGCGGCTGGCAAATGTGGCAATAATACAAAGGGAGACCCACTAATGCATCGTATAAATAATATGAATAATGAAATATGATAAAAGCCACAGTCAGGCGAGCGGTACAGCGGTAGTCTCTCAGTGCCTGCTGCATATTTATTCTGGCCTCATCCTGAGCACACATACAGTGCCCAAGGACTAAAGAGATGTTTCATTTGGATGAACGTTCATCATCTAACACTCTGCAGACAGCATTGAGGGTGTGGTTGTTTAAGAGGAAACGGAAAACAGAGAACGAAAAAGAAAAGGTTAATGTCTATTTGTTCCCTTCTTCAACACCGTGACTACTATCCATGATGGATTATGCTTTCCATCGGCTCTGGTAAGGTAGCTTCTGTACTTTAGCACAGTACATTTTAAATCAACCTAATTACCATGTACAATATGGAGATTTTATTACATTTTCAACCATTAAATCATATTTCACATGGCATAAAACAGTTGGGTGGGCTGAGTCGCCATTTAATACACCTGGAAATAACCGTGTGCCTTTGCCTCCGGCAATAAACCCTTGTGCAAAACCCCCTGGGGTTGCTTCATTGCTTATATATAGAGTTGTACCACATGGGGCTGTTTCTCAACCTGCATCTATTTGTACTCTGTGGACAAAGGTAGCAAATGCCTAAAATTGGCAAACTACAAATGCTGACGGTAATGGATCACGTTCCAGGCTTTAAATCGGATGCTGTCTGAATATTTTTAGTGCTATAATAGTGTGTACGTGCCTGAAGATGTTACCTCTGGTAACCACCATCTGTCTCAATCTGAACTCAACAACTGCATCAGACAAGCTATATCCACTCCAGTTTGCCTAACCACGAGTGTTTCCAGCTGGTTTCATCCCATTATGATTATCTCATGGGAAGACGAGGTCCTATATAGCAAATGCTACCCTGTTAGAAATGAACACGTAGCCAAGGTGCAACACACTGTAGGGGCAAAAACCAAAAAGTAGGATATATACAGCCACAGCTCTACATTTTGGCAGCATGTACTGCATGTATATCAATTAAAAACCTGCATGCTGCAATTTCATTGGCTGAAGAGAAACATTAGTGACTGGGAACAAAACAGTATAAAAATACCACAACCACAGTTCATTGTATTGCTTTTTGTTGACCGGTTTCTCCAAATATGATTATACCTTGTGTGGGACCCTCTTATACAATGTGAGATAAATAGCAAATGAATATAATAAAATGCAATATTTTGCAACACACTATGAATGATTAGTTAAGCATTAGTAAGCATTTATTTCATCCTTTATAACCCATTGTTCCAACATTATTATGTATTAGTAAACATTTTACAAGTGCATCTATAAATGCCTTGTTCTTGAGCATATATATAATGTTTAATAATTGTATTTTCATACTTTATTAATGATCAGTTTATAATTTTTTTAATTATTACGTTATTTACAAACCAGTTATTTAGGAGTTGTCAGTGTTTAATAAGATCATTTAGAAAGTCTAAGTAAATGTTTAATAAATTATTTAGATTTACATTAATAAATCTTATTATATAGACACATGATAATAGTTGCTCAGTGTGTTCATAAATGCTTTATTAACACATGTTCCTGCTGTAATTCATGATTAAGTCAGGTAGTTATAAAACATTTAGTAGTTGCCAGTCGTCTGTTTTTGTGAGCTCCTCTAAAGTTAGGACTATTTATACCTTATAAAACTTTTATAAAGCAGATATAAAGGCTCATTTTATGTTCAAAATTAAACAAACACAACACAAACGTATTTTCACAAGATTGGAATAATTTTTTTATTTATTTTATTTTTTTGCATCCCTCTGAGTTGTTTGTTTATTTTTTCTGTTAGGAAGAAAACTGATTATTTAAATCTCCTTTGTACATTTAGATATGTTATAACGTGGTAAAAGTCCATGTGACATTAGTGGATCAACTACAGTTTTGCGACGATAAGAGAATACACTGGAATCACTTCAGTAGTGTTGCTGTCTATGGAAGGTCAAATGGCTCTCTGATATTATCAAAAATATCTTAATTTGTGTTCCGAAAATGATCTTACGGGTTTGGAACGAAATGAGGGTGAGTAATTAATGACATAATTTTTATTTTTAGGTGAACTAACCCTTTAAGAAATAAAAAAAATATTTTGATGATTATTAAATTGAGTTTTATTAAAGACTAGGGCTGTCAACATTATGAAATATTTGCAATTGATCTCCTGATTTCTGATCAGTCTTTTGACCAGTCAAAAAACCAAAACGTTAATATCAAAAGATAACTTTGAATGCACTTAAACCACATGAAGGGAAAACAAATCACAAATGTTCAAACACATGAAAGAAGAACCACTGCAATTTTGCAATCAATTGTGTCAGTGGAGTTTTAAAAAAATCAGACATGAGCTTCAGCAAACATCTTATATTTCAGTCAATGTCTTACTCATACAGCTTCAGGGGACTTCAAATATACTGCTTGAGTTTTACTGGACTACTTTTAAGCTGTTTGTATGAACTTCTTGGAGTTTGACAGTCTTTTATCACAATGAACAGTTTCTACAGAAAAAAAAACAGTGTACAAGTTTGGAATGGCATGAGGGAGAGCAAATACAATTCATTTTTGAGTGAATTATCTCTTTAAAATTCAAACCTTTACATAAATGACAGCAAGCATCAAATCAAAAGTCACGAAACCGCATCTGCGAAGGCGTGAGATGCTCACAAGCTGGGTAGAAGACAAAAACACTCCTTATAAGAAGGTCACCCCATTAAACTCCCAGGAAGCAATGCACAGATGTACATAGACAGAGCCTGCCACTCCTACAGTATATCAGTCACTGTCAAACCACAGACCACCTAGTACACAACATGGACTGACAATTGCCCAAAGGAGACTACATGTGCGTGTTCCTGCATTGTTACCCACGAGCACACTGGAAGATGCCAGCTTGAGTGTTCAATATGCATATGATGTGTGTGAGTGGTAACATGCCAGTAGAGGGCTGTATGTCTCCTGTTGCAGTACTTTAAGTCTACGACTTACTTTGAATACTTCTTCTCCAACGTAAAAAAAAAAAGGGAAAAAAAGCCACAGGTCACGACTCTACCTCTCAAGACCCTTCACTCTGCTTTATGTGCATGCAAAGCGGTGATGTCTTGAAATACAGAGCGCAGATACAGATGCTACACCCATGTGTTGCAGGTGCAGATCTGAGTGCTATATATTCTGTTCTATGCATTTAATTGGCAGGTGTACATGTGTAGGGCTGCGTGGGTCCTTGTGAATAAAAATAGCAACACATGCAAACATCGGTCTGACAGCGATACAGGTGTTAGAATGCACAGATTGTATGTTATCATGAGTGGCTGAACAGACCGTCTAAGCAGCTCCTCTTCTCTGAGTTTCCAGTTCCCCCATTATCAAATGCAGAAGAAAATTGTCTTATTAATTATTTCATAGTCAATTAATTATTTATGTAAGCTCTTTTAAAAGCTGGAGGAACAGCAGGAACGGCTGTTGATATTGAGCCGAGTAAAAGTGCAGCGGGGAGTACATAAAAAAATAAATAAGTGAAAACCAAAAAACGATGGTCGATTTGAGGCCTCAAATAGGATTAAGGCCAATATCTGAGGACTTCAGGAAGCGCGCGCTGACTAAAACTGAGGCAGACTGCTCCCTACGCACTCACACACACGTGCTTGGACTCGCACTAGGAAACAAGGGACCTTGAACAGTCCGTGAATGAAAATCTTTTAAAGCCTCATGAATGTAAATTAGCACAAATATTGGTAACTTGTTTTAGCCTTCATTCATTTTCTATTAATCTAAGCCAGTGTTTTCTAACCTTTTTTGTCCTACATACTGTAACTTTAAAAGCCTATTAATAAGACTTTAATGCCCATATACTGTATCAGCTCAGAGCCAAAAGAAAAAATTGTATACATCTATAACTATTATAATAGAAAAAAAATACATAAGTTTATATACATAGACAAATAGATAAAGGCACACCTACATAACATATAATAAATGCGTTAAGGCACATTTAAATATACAAATATTAATACACGTTCACATTCAAAACTTTGGATTCAGTCAGATTGAATATCATCTATAATCTTGGTAACACTTTAGAATAGGGATTCATTCTCACTGGTTGCTTATTAACATGTATTTTAATAACATATTAAAGGGTTAGTTCAAAAATTTAAATTCTGTCATTCTGTCACCCTTGTGTCGTTGCAAACCCATAAGACAATAAGACCCTCCATAGACAGCAATACAAGTTAAATGATCCCATATTCAAAATGTGGTAACTTGGTAACTGAATTTCAGTTGCATTGCTGTCTATGGATTGTCAGATGACTCTCTTTAATGACTCTTTATTTGTGATCCAAAGATGAATGGAGGAATCTTATGGGTTTGGAATGACGCGAGGGTAAGTAATTAATGAAAAAATTTTCATTTTGGGGTTAACTAACCCCTTAACTGTTCAGTAGCATGTATAAAACACCTATTATGACCATATTCTACATCCCTAAGTACTTTTAATATGCAGTAAATTAGGTGTTTATTGAGCCAGAAGTCATAGTTACTTGTTTGTTAACAGCAAGAATTAATAATCAATAATTATAATTAATAAATAATAATAATAATAAAATAAACCATAATTATTATAATGTCATAATGTTACAGAAGTTAAAAAGCTATTCATTTCAATCCTGAAAAAGGGTGTTACACTTTCCACAAAATTCTTAAGCTGCATAACTTTTACATTTTGATAATATAAGAAATGTTATATTAGATGTCATATTAGAATGAGTAATGATGCTGAAAATTGTCTTTAAAGCAAATATACATATAACTATAAAACAATTATATAAACTACAGCAATATTTTAGAATATTACTGTTTTTACATATGATGAACATTTACTATTTCAAATACATTCATAAAACTTACCATGTCCAGATTTTTTTATTTTTGGTTCTGTAGAAAATATCCCCCCCCCTTGGATAAAGCTTATGAAATGTAAGCTAATCCATGATTAAACATTTAGATTTGTTAAGGTTAAGCAACCTAACCTTATTTACACGGGATCCTATTTGAGAAATGCTAAACTAGACTTTCAGCAGTACTGAAAAGCCTTGCAACATCATAACGACAACAGACGGCTTAACAAGCACAGTCACAATTGTGTGTTATGAACAGAATGATGGAGTGCCATGTTTTCACTGTGGGGCTTTTCATCTTTTTTGCTCAAATCAACACTCCTCTTGACATCACCAGTAAGCAACACGGTCCAAACAGGAGGCGTCTCAATGTGCCTTCTCCTATGTCCTTCTTCCCACCTCCCGCTTCATCTTGACTTCATGTCTGTTGTCGACAGTGATTTATCAAGTTTTGTGGAGGGCTATTATGGGCCGGCCCCTGTGGGCCCCCTCCTTACTGCTAAATGGCAGACTCCAGCCCACCGCCCACATTGATTGGTCTTGACAGATGCCGAGGGCTCTTTGCCAGCCCCTGCCCCTCCAAGTCCCTGGGCAGGTGTGTGGCATTGTCTGTCATTTTCTCTAGTCCTCATTCCCTGTCTATCGCCAGGGGCGTGAGTAAACTCTGCCAACATCAGAGTCTGAAACCAATGGCTTTCTGAAGTTTATCTTCAATTCAACTGGAACATTTTCAGTTGTTTGTTTGAGCCTCCTAACCAGGCTAAGATGACAACACTGAAGCAAACAAACCTTGTATGTTTGGGACAGAGCTATATTTTGGAGTTGTTGGCCAGGGTTAGCTTAATAGCCAGGGCCTAGTAATGCTTCTAAATTTCACCTGGTAACATTGAAGCTTTTACTGAAAGCTTTGCTTGTCATCACCGTACAGGGGCATGAGTAATGCGATTTAAATTACGCTCTATTTTTAAGTAATATAACAAGTAACTGCTGTATCCAGGTTAGGTTTCTGAACTATGAGATGAGAAATATACAGCAAGACACCAGATCAGAATCGTTTGACCTTGACATCAGTCCAGCCGTAATCTTTATGCAGAATACCAAAATTAGATGAAAAATGTGAATCAATGAGCCTCTAAGATCCAGCACTAAATTTTCCCACTGATTATAAGGACAGTCTGTGGAATAAATTTGTATATGGAAAATTTTTCACTCTAGCTCCAAGCCATATTAAAATAACTTTACTGATTTTAAATATCATGAAATGATTATCTTTAAACAAATATTAAAATATTACATATCATATATTATTCCTAAATATGATGATACATTTATAAATATTAATTATAAAAAAGAATGTATATGTGTGCTAAATGAGGAGCATTGGAATTTTGGGGAAATCTGCTCCCCAAACTCCGCAAGCAAATATTATGGGCAGGCAAACCCATAAGTACAGGTTATAGTGCAAAATATCCATTCTCTCCACTTCTTCTTGCATCAGTGCTGCTTGAAGGGCAAATACAATTCCTCTGCTCATCTTGTCAAAGCTCAGGAAGTGGAGTCCTTTCTATTCATGTCAGCAGACACAAGAGATCTGAATTTGAATGTGCACATCAAACATGCCCAGGAGAGCCGTAAGGTGCCCCTCATTTCAGCTTTCACTCACACAAAATCAGTAAGTAGACAGATCAGTTTTATCCCTTCTAGAAACCAAGGACGAGTCTTCTATCCAGAAAGGGGCACTATGTGCATTTTATGCAGTACAATGACTTCCGACACTACATACTAACGATTGCATGGTCAACCAATATTTTTTCATTATCAACATTGGACCATTTTTCTCTGTTTGGCTAATATACTGTATCAAAAGCAGGATTTCTATTTTGAAATTGTGTACAACTATTATTTTTTAATAACTGACAACACCAGCACCAGACTGCAAAGAGCTCCCATGCATCATTTTATTAGGGTCTCAGTTTAAAGGTTCTGACTAATAAATTGCATAGAAATTTAGTGCAGAATATGAAAACGAATGATAGGGTTTGACTTCTGTTATTACAGGAAGATAAATGCTTCACTCTTGTCATGTTGCTGAAGTGGAAGGGTTCTAATGCAGCTAAAATGAAACATACTACAATCACACAATTTCCTTCACAGCACATGCTTCTGCTAATTCTATAGATAATGGGCTTGTTTACTTTACCTTTAAATAGTCTGGCCATACAGTGAGAGTTCAGCTGAAACCCTCCACCTCCCCCAGCTCCACATGTCTAGATCTGCTATGGGATTTATGCCACGTGTCTGTGTATCTATTGAAAGCATTGAATCCATACTTGTTCTGCCGCAGCGTGTAGGAGATAGAGTCCGCCAAGGCTAAATACATTGAGGTTAAAAGTGTTTTTCTAAAACCCTTCAGTGTCGGACAAAGTCCCGAAACACATTTGCAGCAGTATGGGGGCGTGTCTTGTAATCACAGAGGGAAGAGAACGCTAAACTTAATCATGGCCACCGTTGCCATGATTGTGTATGTAAGTCTGGGGCAAAAATTCAAAATAAGGGTTCTGTTGAAGCATAGGCATTGTTGTTTTGATGGATTCCAAACACGTAAGACCTTAGTTCGTCTCCAGAACACAATGTTATTGTTGAACAAAGTCATTATTTTTGTTTTCTTTGCACTAAAACTATTAATTAATTAAAAGTATGTTTGTGTGACACAAGCAGAAAAAGGAAAATTGTTTTAGAGGTCAAATACAATGGGGGAGGGAGGTTGTTCATTATGAAGACTTTTTTTCTTTTACTTGGAATAATGTGTTCTGATGCGTCAAGCCTGATGTGAACAGGACTGCTCGTTAAGTAAGTAAACAGGGTCAATTTAGACTTCACGCTGACTCTAAATAAACTAGAGCTATATCTAACTAATAAAACAGGACAGCCAACCTCCCTCTCGCTGCCTTTTCTTATTTCAAAGCTGGTTCACATGACTGGCACTGTTTGGCGTGCTGCAGGGCGCCCATCTCTGGTCTGTCTTTAAAATGATCGCATTAGCCAGTTCACCACGCAATTTTCAGCCATGTGCCTCAGTGATACAGGACACAAAAAGCTCTGCTCATGTTCCCGTTCCAGACATTTCATGTTTGCTCCGCTGCCTTTCATCTCTTTCACATGTAGAACTACTTTTCACCGAGTCTGAGGCCGGTCCAGGGGCGTCTGCCTGGGAAGTGCCAGACGGGGATGAGCTCAAACCACAGGAGGCTGAGCCAGGCTAAATGTGGTGTGGCAGAGAGCCCTCTCCTCAGCTTAGATAGCCTGCTCCATTAACAACACATGAGAGAACTGTAAAAGCCCCTTGCGCTCACTGTCTCTTGCCACAGACTGCGGAAAGCTCTAGGATGTGTGTTGCCAGGAAACCACATCTTACAGACTGCAAGGCACCCAGCTGGGGGACTGGGCACACGTAGCAGAAACACATCTGGATGCACCTGACAGGCAGCGGCAGAGCTGGGGACAGCTAGTTCGCACCACTGGGAGGTAGTGTGTTGTGTTGTTTTCGCAGGCAGATGAACCATGCATGGGTGAGCGAAGGCGCCAACACGGGTGCAACATGAATAAAGTCCAAATAAAGAAAAAATGTATTTTTTATTTACTTTCCCTTGTGACAATTCAAACTTGTGTTTCGTTATTAATTTAGCAAAACACAAACACTTACTAAAATTACGCTTCAGTTGCACTTCAAAAAAGGACAAAAAAAGTCAATGATGTGACATTCTATCTATTAATTTATTCATAAATACATAAAAATTAAATACAAAATTACTTGAATACACCTATTCGACTATTTTGCACATATTGAGGCGTAATGCAGTCATCGCATTGATGCATCTAACATTTGTTTAAATACAGTTTACTTTGAAAAGTGTTTTTTATGCTTATTTAAGTTGTAAACAAAGATATGACTTATGATTACACCACATAAATGCAAAAAAAAAAAATCCTCCATCTATACTACGAGTCTTCAGAAGACATACGACTGATTCTTCTGAACTGAACTGAGTTATTATTTACATATTCTTATAATTTTCACATTTCCTGCCGCTGATGCCCATTGCGTGGATTGAATGTCAGCAACATCAAACGTCACTGATGATTCATTCAATCAATGTATTCACACAAACCTAATATACTGCTTCTGAAGACTTGGAAATAAAAAATATGATATAAAAATATGTTCGATTATTTAATGCTGATTTTTCCTCTACCAAATAGATTTGGGAATAGGGTTGTAAAGGTATACTGGTATGGCGGTTTATCATGATATTGACACATACAGCGCAAAAAGGCTGCCATATATTGTTATTCGATATTCTGTGCCTCTGTATGAATGAGCAGTGCTGTTTCGCCTGTAGTATATCTAGTACACACTCAAGTCCGTGTGATGCTCGTGGTTTTAAAGCGTCTGCTGTCTCACTCACTATGTGAAGATGTGAACACATCAACATATCCAGAGCTGCTCTCAGTGAACACTTAATGATCATTTTATAATTTTATTAAAAAGAATATATGTCATCAAATACACAAACTGAAAACTCAAAGGTGTTTAGTACAACCTGTAAAAACAAAAATTTGGTTTAGCCTGAAGTAAGGACTGAAATATATAACTGTTATTAAATATATTATCTTTTTGCCTAGTAGACCTCTCGTATAGAGAAGCAAAAATTGTTTTATTTCACCTGATTGTACTTTCAATAAAATATTTTGTATTGAATTATAGAATCCAGACCAATTATTACAGTATATCAGACAACCCATCCAAGTTATAGCCACATTTCAGTTTCTTTTACATCCATGTTTACATCCATCCAACATGACCCTGCACATATTGCTCTGATATATGCTGTTAAAGAAGAAGAACAGCTTGATTTATTCTTGTCTAATATAAAGAGAGATAACTTATTCCTTATTTTGTTCAAATGGGAGACACAAAGCATTATTTAATTTTTCTCCACAAACGTTATCCTTCCATGTTTGTTTTTTTTTTTTGGTAAAAAAAAAGTTTGTTACAATAAACCATGTTCAACCAAAAACCATTTATCCTTTTATTTATTTAAGGGTCATTGCAGCTAATTATAATAATAATAATAATAATGAGGATAGTTTGATATCGTATACCGTGAAACCATGATATTTTCTGAGACGATTATCATACCGTGAAAATCTCATACCGTTACAACCCTATTTGGGAATAAATGACAGAACATAGATTTTCATCAAAGTTACTCTAGTTCAGTCTTTGCTGAAAACGCACACATTGTAAAAATACCTTGATTGACAGCTAGCAAGGGCTCAAGAGATGAATCCCCCATATCACTGCTATACACTATAGGTGTGTAGCTTTTAGCAGTTCTAAGTCAGAAGGATTTCGCATTGGTCACATGTCCCATGGGGTCCTGATACCAGAGAATAACACAAATTAACACGCTGAAATCCCATTTCATGCAGGAAATGAAAAGAGCTGCAGCCTATATTGTCTCAGGTAAACGGCATATACTCTAATGTCTCACTCTTTCACAATCTGCCTTTCAAAGTACATCCTTGGCAAAGAGCTCTGTTAGTGTGGTGCGATTCTAACTTGAGACTATGCTTTTGAATAGCAACGTCCTTCTAGGCTCTTAAAGCATTTTAACGCAGAAGAGTCTAGGGGACAAAAAGGTTCGTTAAGGGAAACAAATGGCGCTGTGTATTCAAAGTGTGCATTGTTCGCTCAGGCAACAGCCCAGAGATGCGCTAGCCATCCTTCAGAAATCAGAATTACGAGCTGCTAAACAATTAGCATTGTTGCTGTTAGCAAGAGCTGGAGCCATGAGGCAAACCCCAGTCAGTGACTATGCAGAACACAAAAAAAAAGCCAACACAATATTGTTGGTGACTTAAACCTGTGTTAGGCTACTTGTACAAGGACACCGGTATGAAAGCATAAAGATGTTTATGTCTACAAAAATAAACAGCTTTAAGTATCAAAGACTGTACATGTCCAGATGTAATGTCATGACTAGATCCACATGAATCATGTAAAGAGAAGCTCTGCAGATTCCCTCTGAATTAAAATATGCAAAACACACACACACACACACACACACACACACCATCCCTTGTGTTAATGACATTTTTTAGGAATTTATGCTAAGATTGTCTAACATACATTTTTAGACCCATAATTAGCAAAATTGCTTAAAGTCTACAACTGAACCTGGTCGTGAAAAAAAAACATGAAAAGTACAACCGCATGATGTTTGACATGTACCACAGTAATTTCTAGGTATTCTGGAAGGATTGTGCAAATATTGATAGTAAAGTGACATGACATTACCATCTGATACCATTAGCACAGAATTTATATGTATTTAGTTGCCATTAAAAATAAAACTGCTTTGACTGTTTACATTGGAAAAAAAATCACACCCTTACATATATGCAATAATGCCAATGTTTTTACCCAATATATTTTTTAATTATGACGATAAAATAAAAAATTGTGCCGGCATATTGACAATGGAACACCCTACACGTTGAGAAGTAACTGAGAAGGAGTACCTTAAGCCTCAAAAAACAGCGCAAAAGTGTTTTGACAAAACATCAAAAAGTGACAAGTTGGAGTGAGACTGTTGAGCCGAGATATAAACTGAAAAGTGAAGACGAGGTATTACACATGCATTCCAAGTCTTAACTACAAGGGTGCGAGTCCACCAGCACTGATTGATATAAAGCTGGAAGTGTTGTCAAGTCGTTACTTCAAACTCTCCGCTGATAAGTCTCACTTCTTCTCACCCAGCTGATGACTCACTCATACCCCATCCTGTACTTATCCATCTGTTTATACATGACTACATCCCTGCGTTCCACCAGACACCAGAGCAGAACACTCTGCTGAACCCGGCAGGAGTTTTTCACTTCAACTCACATTTGGTTCGAGCTATAATATGTAGCAACAGCACGTTAACCTTGTGAGTGTTTATAAAGGACCTCTCCTGCAGTGCCAATGGTCTAAATAACAGTAGCCTTATAAAGTTCTCCAGAGATTTTATTGACATAAATGAAATGTGCAAATCTCATAATGTTTCGGCGAGCTGACGAGGCAAGTTTGGGCGTCCAAAATAAATCAGCAGTCTGGAGCTCACCGGAACACCAGCATAGAAAGAAACTGCTTAAATATCAGTCAGCATGTTGCTTTTCTATGAAACAGACCTGATTTCATTTGAACTAGGTGTGGGATGAGCAGCAAATAAGCAAATTGCTTTCTTACCTGTTTTCAGAAGTTGGCGGCACAGCAACATCAACCCGAGAAAGCAAGAGAAAAAGAGAGAAAAGGGAACTGTTAGAATAAATCCACAATAAACCATTAGAAATAAAGTACACATGTCCTTCTAGAAAATAAGTGCCATGTCATCTTCATGTCCATACTGTATATTTCACACTGAAGCTTGATTTGGTGTTCTGTTACAATCATATTTTTTCTTATTTTATAGTAATAACATACTCCACTAAAATAATAGTCATCCTAATTAAAATATCATTCCTTAAATAAATAATCAACAAGGACTAATTAAAATACCTATTTATCCCTTTATCATTCTTTATCTTTAGTGTTATTAACCTCATTACCTTTCTAAAATAATAATTTCTACCTAACATAAGTTTTATAAACAAAACAATAAAATTACATTTAAAAATAACTGCTTTACTTTTAATGAAGTTTTTGCAGCCATTACTTGAATCATTAGCGTTGCATGATTTTTCAGAAATCGTTATAATATGCTCATTTATAGTTCAAGAAACATTATTATCAATGTCAAAAATGGTTATTAATCTTTTAATGATTTGTATTTTAAAGCTTTTGTAATAAACATATTTACCGTCACTTTTCTAACACAAAATCTTTGAAAAAGAATTCAAAAAATAACCCGTTATACATAAAGAGCTTTATACTGTAGATACACGCTGCTAATTTGTAAAGTATAAAGACAGATGATTCAGACCTCTGTTGAAAGAAGATTTCCTGGCTATTTTGAAAAATTCGCAGATGATCAAAAATCAAGTACAAAGCAGTTTGGTTTTCTATTAGCTAACAAAATGATGGTAAATTAACCTTGATGGCAGCACACTTGGATGCAGTCTGAATGGGTCAGTTGATAGTAGCGTTTTTAAGTTTTAAAAGTACTCATCTTTGAAGCTGCCACTTTGAAGAGCAACATTGCATGGAACTGTTGAGAGTGAGATAAGGGCTGATTTAACTGGAAGACGCCACTTCAAACAACAGCACAATTACAAAGCACGTTCTTGAAAGTCCTTCAGTGAAAAGGTGTGTTTTTTTTTCCAAAGATGGCGAACGTTGATTGACTTAACAAAAGGGAGGTGTGTCTTTGCAGGTGTTTTGAAATGACAGACCAACCAAAAGCAGTCAGTCTTTGAACAGAGCTTAAACCAGATCGTCTTAGTTACCAAGCTGGGTTCAACTGGTCAGTCAAACCATCACATCAGATCTGGTTGGACCAGCTAACCACTTAAGGATGGTGTCAGATGCTTTTGTTTATTTGTTTTTGTTTAAAGCAAGGAATTCATACTCTATGAAGGTTTTTGCCGGCCGAATGCTTACACTGCAGTAACAAGAGACAGCAGCTGGTTTGTGCATGGTGCACTCCAGAATTCACCTATTATTAAAATACTGTTTTGAAGAAAATGCCACAGTCTGATGATCTTCCCATTTGGAGGAGCGAATAAAACCAAGATTATTTCCATAATTTGCAATATCCAAAGGAATGCTGCATGAAATTAATTTCTGTGAAGATTTCTTCTACAGTAGAGGAAACAGACATATAAACTTGCGTCCTGTTTTATATACAGGAAAGACACTTCATTTAATTTAGAGAAAAAGCTGAACCTTGAAGTTTTATATGGGGAGTCATACTGTCATGAGGGTTAATGCCATAGAATATTCATAAAAGGTTAAAAAGGGTGGATGTTAACTAATAAGTGTGCATGTTCAGACTGAATTCCTCGAAAGTGACTTTACCCATCAGCTTTATGGTTTATTTCCACTGAGCAGTGCAAGTCAGTACATGCAGTACAGTACAATTGGATATATGGAATACCCTTATCCATCATGAGTTTCCACTGCCATCAGTACCTTACTTGATAGGTGTGGTGTACGAGGGAACGTAGCGATCGACGATAAAGTGTGACAATATGCACAACTCTGTCTTTTTGTCCGTTTTAATGAACAACAATCGCCATTATGAAAGTATAAGAGGCAATAAAGAAGAAATAAAGACAAAAGCAAACAAAGTCAGCACTGCACTATATGGTCAAGTTCAAAATAAATAAAGGTAAATGTAACTTTGTGCTTAGCCAAAACTATATGACCAGGAACAAATAAAAGATGTATGAGACCACAAATGCCTGTTAAATACAATGAATCTCATGTTTAATCACTACAGAGACTGTCCAGAGCCAGCGGCAAATGTCGGAGAGACTAGCCGAGCTTGAGGCTGCTCTCAGTGGATACATAAGCACTGAGTGCCCGGCGATCGCCTGGAGCTATGAAATCAGCATATCAAATAGGCGCTTTCTTTTTAAATAAACTGCAGATTTGAGTTTTAAACAACTACATATGCGCTTGAAAAACTCAACAATAACAATAATATTGTGAAAATTAGCGTGCTTTTGGGCAATGGCGTTTTACAAGTCCACAAGAACAGAAAAGAAGCAATAATGAGAAATTACTTGTGTAAAAATTTTTAATTATACAATACACTGTTATAATTTTTTGGTTTGTGCACTCTGATGTAAATAAGCCACTTACAGCAGATTGGAACGACTGAAGGGGATAACCTTGTATTGCGTAGAAGTGACGATTCTAGTCAACCAAGAGGTTAGAGGTTCTGTAGTGAGATTAGCTCCTCCCTTTGCTCTGTTACGTAACAGAATTACAGTATCAAAAAAGTGGTACCATTCACAGTGGAAACAGACATAATTGCATACTGTACCATACTGCTGAGTGGAAATGAACCATTCTATTTGTTTTCTCTCTGAATAGGACAGTCTGAACATGGAAACGCACATTGGTCTCCAAGAAATAACTGCAATCCTAATCGTCTTCTATAGCGCATACCAATCTCAACGCCTGTTATAGCACCATCCCAGTTGTTTCTTCTGCAGCATGTTTGTCTGTAAGCAGAGCTTTTAGAAACTGTCAGAAGAATTATCTTTGTCAAACTGTATTTGACACAATGTCTCTCACCTCCATTAAAGAAAGATAGTCAAATCAACCAGCTATCTTAGAGTGCAAGATAAGCTTTGAGGAATCAATAACCTTGAGGGTAATTACAGTGACCCCAGATCTTACTGTTAAATGACAAACACTCAACATTTTGAGAGAGAGAGAAACGTTTTGCCAATTTTGTAATGGTGTAGACACATTTAAAGACACTGCCTTTTTCTAGTGTAGGGCAAAAGAGTATTTTTACTTATTTTAAATAATGTCAATAGATAAAATACTAGTGAACTATAGCTTACTATCTAACATCAGTCAGCTAAGTTTGGGAGAGTAGGCTAAATCTTTAGTAATCACACAGAAGATACCCCAGCACTACCATGCACCCCCCTCATGCACATAAAGGGAAAAATAATGAGAAAAAAGAATAAAAAAGAAAAAAGGACAAAAGTTATAGACGTTTAAGTCAAATCAAACAGTACTTCAGAATCAATTTTTTCTATCTTGCAAACACATAAAGATGGTAATATAGATGTAGGAAAACGGTCAACAGTCTTCAAATTGCATGGCTGTACTGTAAGATATGAATAATATGATCTAGTGCGATAAACAGCAGGCCTTCAGTCAGACACTGACATATTGTTTCACATTCGCTCAGCAGAAGGCAATCATTGTGATGTTAACGCATTTGAATGACAGTGATTAATACAGCTAAGGGGTTAACTTAGCATGTGCCACTCAAATAATAAAAAGAGGCTGTGTTGTAATCAATCTCCAAACTGTCACTCAGATAATAGAGAACGGCTTCCAGCCAAACACTAGTGAAACTGAGGTACATGTATTTTGTTTCTGGCAAAGTGAAACATTTAATTGACAGGGTAAACGTTGCCTGTAACCATGATGAAAAAACAACTGAATAACCCACAGTAGAGGTTATCAAAAACAAGTACTTGGTTGAAGTAATGAACCTTCATGAAAGCTAGAATTGACCTAAAATGATTTCTAAAGTAATGTTAAAAAGAAGTGCTAAATTTGAATGCCCGCGTAGCTGACAGTCTGGCATTGTTATGTTTTTCTTTGTTCACTTTCAAGTAATTAATTGGTCTAAAAGTCACACCATGAAATTATTTATCAGCACACCATAAGAAAAACTGTTAAAAAAGCAATCATAGCTTCTTCCCTATTGTTTAATCAGACTTTGTGTTAAAATACGCTCTCCTATCAGTGTTTAACACCATCAACATTGCTCTGTTTGTTTTACCATCCAAATCAGACACAGCAACACTGGCTTAACCAATAGTGTGAGCTTGTTGAGACTATCAGACAAAAGACATGAGGAGTGTCATTATGTTTGCATTATTTCATCAAATAAATGAAAGCTCTTAACACACTTCCTCTCATTCTCTCTCTCGGATCTTTCCTTGCATCCTGCTAAATTTCATTTGACCGAAGGGTTTAGTGTCTAGAAGTCTTTCTCCAAAGCACAGCAATGTAAATCTTTGGTAACACTTTATAATAACTACACACTATAAATGAAAACTATAAATGATTAATTGTTCCAACATTATTATGCATTATTAGTAAACAGTTTACAAGTGCATCTATAAATGCCTTGTTCTTAAGCATATATATAATGTTTAATTATTGTATTTTCATAGTTTCCCCTATGATCAGTTTATAATTTTTTTTTTTTGCAAACCAGTTATTAAGACATTATCAGAGTTGAATAAGATAATTTAAAAGTAAAATCTAAGTAAATGACCAATAAATAATTTAAATTTACATCAATAAATATTATTTAGACACATGCAGGCCTGGAGTGACCATAGGGCATACGGGGCAATGCTTGGCCAATGCACGGCCAATGCACATTTTTGGGTCATAATCTAATATTTTTTAAAAAGTTTATTAGGTCAATTTATTTATTACCGCAACGAGTATCTCTGTAGAGAAGCTGCAGGAGAAAAGACGCAAAAGCCTTCAAGTGAAAGCAGCAAAATGTTAGCAGCTTAATAACAGAAGCTCGCATGAAGGGGAAACGGAGGAATCTTACCTCACTACGGTAGGATACGTCAACAATTTTTAAAACAGCGAAAAAGTCAAATGTATGCATAAGGTTTCGAGAATGCGAATGCATCTAGTTTACTGTAAAAATGACCTGACGTCAGGGAGGGCGGGGGTGGTTTATAGGGATGCACCGATCACGATCGGCCGATCTATACTGCGCGTTTTGTCAGTAAAGCCGGTCCTGTAATAAGCGCTAAATACCATCAGGTGCGTGATTTGACATTGAGCCGTA
>JAUCNO010001851.1:12336131-12354945 GCA_032353835.1 Enteromius viviparus
ATATAAAATCCAAAATGTATAAAAAAAAATGATATGAAAGAAAAAAATAAAGATTGGCATAAAGAATAGCGGGGCTGGCTATGTTTGTCTTCTAACTGAGGAAAGACTGTAAAAATATGACTTGCAGAAAGAATATCTTGTATGGAGCTTTTCTGTGAGCAGAAAATGCAGCATATTTTTGGGAAACCTAATAAAACTATTCTAAGGGTTATCATTATTTTGTAGCTGAACAATATTTACAGGGAAAAAATGATGAGAGAGAATATCTTACATGTTTTTCTTTGTTGGAAGCACACACTGCACACACCCAGAGCATAAAACCACCAGGAAAGCAAAAAGCAGCATGCTTCGGAGTAAACAAATATACTATATTTACACATATAAACACAGTCTCCACCCAGCATACACAAATAAACAAACATAATGTATTATTCCCCTTTATATAACAAAAGTCCAGATGCTTCAAATTATCTTTGCCTCCTTATTTCCTTTCCATCACCTATTCTACTCCCTCAGCAGACCCATGATTGTTTACTTGCACCTTTTCAACAAAGATAAACTCTCAAGACAGAGACGAAACACAGTTTGGACAGCTTTGAGGACTGCAAAATCGTTGAACAGCAAACAAAATCTGCTATTGTACTGAAAATAAAATATCATTTGTTGTATTGCTAACGGTATTAAATCAGATAACTTGCATTAACGGCATGGTTTTACCAGTTTCTTTCTACGAGCAAAACACATTGGATGTATGAATGTTTTGAACAAATCAACTGAGCGACTTGCACATCGCCCTTGAATAATTCAAGGTTTTCCATTCGTCTACTAATCTGATTCTTTCCTCATAAGGCACACTAATATACAGACTGACAATCTGTCAGGCTAAACTAAAACTAACAATGTTTGGCCAAGCATGCAATCTTACCCTGGAGGTTCAATGCACTGCAGAGTTTAGCTCTAACTCTGATAAAACCCACCTACCTGTGATTTTCTAATGATCCTTAAGACACTGATTAACCTGCTCAGGTGTGTTTGATTAGGGTTGTAGCTAAACCCTGCAGTGCACCGGACCTCCAGAGAGATTATCTTGCATGGTTGTCCTTGTGATTGAAAGCAGAGAGACAATCAAAATGTAACACTAACACAAGTAATTCAACACTTCATACAAGTGAATTTCCAAAAATGGAGGTGGCAGCTACATGTACATTTAAAGGTGTTACCCTACCAAGGTGTTATGTTGCTGCCCAGACATACAGTAATAGCTGTTCAGAGGGCTTTGATTGTCACGGTGTCCTTGTGCTGACTCAATCCCTCTATAATGGCTGATAAAAGGGGTCAGGATTGGTCCAGAGATTGTTTTAAAGCATTTGGATTATAATGTTTGTGTGTGTATCTCCTATTTTTTAAATTTAGACACATTATAATGAGACTCAATCTAAAACTAGATTATAATGGCCAGAGAGGAAAACTCTAAAAAAGCATTACAGAGATCCCCAATTCAATATTAGTCAAATTGCAGCTTTTGCATTGCCTTGAAAAGCTTTTACAGCTAAATGAATCAATAACTCAGTAATCCGTATTTACAGAAAAGCTAAAATAGCAATAAAACAACAGAAGAAAAATGTCTGATTCTACTTGTCAGTTAAATGCCATCTAAAAGTGCCGTTTTCTAACCTCTGGATGTATTTGTCACATTGTGTCAGGGTTTCGTCAAACTAAATGTATCGACCAATCATAAAATCAATATCTGTAGACGTGCCTCTCCACAGATATGTCGAAATCCTAGCAACAGGTAGTCCTTGCCTTAAACAAAAGACACTCCATTTCTGTCTGGACTGGCTTAATCATAAAACAGGGCAGTGTGAAAGCATGAAGGTCTTGAGTAGGAAACAAGGTCCTATGTAGACAGTGTCATATGAAGATGTTTACAGACTCTGTTCTAATACCTTCATTCTGTTGAATGTTATCCAACCTCAAGTCTCTACGTGCCCTTGCAATTTAAAAATGTAAAAAAAAAAAAGGCACAAAAAGACAAAAAAAAATACATCTGCTTTATACATCTTGGCAGTCTCATCCCCATGGTAACACCACATCTGCAGGCAAGGAAGCTTTCCACTGAGACAGCTCATCAGTAATGTTAGTCACACAGTATTAAACCATCAGTAGTGGTTTCAATGCTTCTGACCAGGCGAGTCTCAAACAGTGTGTGTTTGGTGAGAAATAAATCATGTTTTCGACATAAACAAACTGCGCTGAGGTATAGCGGTGTACAAACATTGAGATGAGACACGGCCAGGGGCATCAGCACTGGCTCAATCTGGCCAACTAATAAAACTGTATTTCCCTCCACCTATACAAGTGAGTGGAATAAATTCTCTTTCATCGATAGTGTGTTTCTATCTGTGTTTTGTAATAGCTGCCTCCATGCCATTGCCAGCTGATGACATCTTCTAGCCTTTGCGCCATGACACATATGCAAGCTGTCTTTGTGTTTTTTTCTATGCATGAAGTGTCTACAAGGCAACTGGCCCCCTGACAGAAGAAAGACTGGAAAGCTGAGAAGAATGTGGGCATGCAGTTTTAAAAGTCCCCGCCGTAGCAGCAGCAACCAGCACGCTTAATCTATGGCGGCAAATATATGCCATTAATAAGCGAGCACACCACTGATACTGGCGAAAACAGATGTACATGCAAAGAACTGGGGCGCAAGCTCATTTCAAACCCTCACGCTCAATCCTCTCTTACCAGCTTGCACGAATACTGTTATTTTTGTCAGTCTTGGGGCGGGGCTTGGTGTTTTAGTTACAACAACTAAATAACAACCCAACCCCCACACGCCGCCTACGACGACGATGCCATCGTCCATCGCGATGTTTAACCTTAGACATCGTACGATGCCAAATTGGTCGACATCGCCCAACTCTAATGTGGACGTATGTCGACTAGTGCTTTAGTAGTGCGACTGCTGCTACACAAGGCAGTTTCCTTTGCTCATCATAATGATACATAACAACTAAATATCTTCTTCTTATTATTTTATTTAAATATTGTCTCACTGTGTCTCATTTACTATTATACTTTTTTAAACTGAACATGCTTAAACTTGGTTACAATACCATCGTAAATCATATTTTTATTTTACTGACAAAATATTTTATAATCACATTAAAATAAAGGCACATTTAATCAGCCTATTCTACTTACGTTTGTATGTAAAGTCGAAATTAATCCCAACTTTGTTTTAAAATGCTATGCAAGAGCTCCTAACTGAAAATCACATGAATACAAAAGGAAATCACTTCAAGTGACCATCCAGCCTGGTTAGGGTTAGGTTAGGTAGTCAAGTACTTGACCTTTATATTTACATTTTAAAGGCAAGCGCCTTCCAGTGGGTGTAAAAATAATGACAGTGTCATGTTGCGTCTGTCGTTACACTGATTTCACGGTGATTAAAACATATTTTACTAGGTTTAACTTGTATAAATGACCACACAGACCCACTCCTAAAACTACCGTTACAAATATGTTGAAAATTTGAAAAATAAACAGATACAAAATGTCTTCACAGGAACTTATTCAAATTAAAGTTTATTGAAAAAAATATGAAATATATTACTTAATTTAATGATGATACTACTACTGCTACTACTACTAATAATAATAATAAAATTAGTATTAAAATAAAATGTATGAAGGAATATTTACAAAAAAAAATAATTTACCAGAATTTGAGCAGTAAAATTAGCAGTAAAAAATTTTTTTTTTTTAATAATTTTAATAAATCGCTGTTAAATATTGTAAGTTTCATCATTTCAATTAATTTAATTTAACAATTAAATCAGAGTCAAGTAAAAATTTAAATGGAAAAAAATAAATAAATTCCATAAAAATTGGGGGGATTTGGGAGAAAAATTTTTTTGGATTTCATAGGGCCCTAAAGTTGTTTAAGTAAATGATACAATGACTCACAGACAGACACATGTTTTGTTCTTGAATCTATTTGTGATTGCGAGTAAATAGATCAATAACTCACTTATAAAATTTTCATGACACATTTTCATGATTGAGTGTTTTGAATCTGAATCTGTAAGACATACAAAAGTTATGTATGTCGAAAGTAAATAACTGCATAAATCATAACATAGTTCTCGTGAAAATGTCTAGTTAATTTGCTTCAAACTAAATTCGTGATTATTTCTTCAAAGTTTTGATAGCTACCCTGGCAAATCCAGTTATTTCTAAAAGTGCTCATTGTATCAACCCAGCACTTTGTAAAACTAAACTTAAAAAAAAAACTCAAAAACCCAGCCAATCAGATTAGAGCTTGGCAGTTCAATCGAGTTCTATTTTTTTTTGTGAAATATGCATCAGGCAGTCCGCAGGAGTGCTGTCTGAGGCTGAAACTAGGATTTACATAGGCCGATTGGGCCTTTAGAACGAGCCGTAATCGAGTATATCCCTAAGAGACTCAGAACCAAAATAGATCAGATCGAGCTGCGGAGCGAGTGATTCTATCTTTGGCTAACAGCTTGAAGTGAGGTCAGTCCACCTGACCACAGACCGAGAGTTGGAATGATATACAGAGGTAGTGAGAGAACTTCATTGGCTCGCAAATTACTGTGACAAGCACTCTGGAGAGCGCCAGCAGACTCTTGCCCATCACCAGTCCAAACAAAGTTGCGCGAACAGCTCGCATCCTTCAGCCTAGCGGATTTCTGTGGGGAGAAACTGATGAAACGATATCAGAAAAAGGCGGTAAAAGAAAATACCCTTTGAAAAAGCTCAAAGCTTTATAGCATTGTGATGTCCCTTGGCACAAATGGTTTACACAGCTTTCGGTGAGGGGATTACCTATCACCTCATGCTTATCTGTACCTTCTTTGCAGTAAAGTTAATCCTTTAAAATCTATATGCTCAACCCATAACCAGCAATTACAGTCGGCTGAGATAAACTTCAGAGGTGTTTTCAACAGCATATAAAATAGCCAACTAAATACGTCTGAAATAGCTTGACGGCATTATACTGTAACAGAAAACGGGGAGTGGGGGGAGCGTTAGACCTTATATGTTAAGGGAATAGCTATGGCTTTGTGTTTTTAAACCGAAGAGAAGGCTCTGTAAGCAGACAGGTCCCCATTGCAGCAAGATTTCAGCAGACTCCTCTTGCTGTTTTATTTATTGGATTTTATTTCTTGTCTGGCTGTTTGTGCCACTATTTGTTTTCCACGTCAAATTCAGCTAAGATATTCACAAAGACGCCCAGCGCAAAGCACACACACTGACTTATGGGCACTACATCACAAGTAATGTAATTTTCTTTCAGTAATCCACAGCTATGTGCCTACAAAATCATATTTCTAAACGACCGCATCGGATTCCCGGTCGATGACCTCACTTCCTGGCAGGCAGCGAACCTCAAGCCCATCAGGTCACATTAAAGAAGTGGTAGTCCTTTGATCTCTGGCAAAAAAAATTCACTTTGGCATGGGCACTAAGTGAGACGAAGGAGGAAATCGCGGCAGAATGCTCATTTTGAGCTTTCTTTTTAATTAGAGACTGACATTGCTGTTTATTAGCTACACAGTACATTACACCCATGGCAATGCATTACTCTCCCCGTTGCATGTTGCAGGAGTCTCAGCGCGACGCCTTGAATTATGCTGTTCCATTAAGAGCATATATCCACAGAGTAATGTCTTAAGAGGCCGTGCTCCATTCTTCATTTATGCATCCTCAGGCCAACCTTCTCCCAAGCCATCTCTGCAAGTAAGACGATAAAGAAGGTCGTGCGAGGCAATCGCAGGTCTGCTGTTTAACAGGATGAATGCTACAAAATACTCCATTATTCATGGGGAAAGACTGATATGAATATTGCATAAGTGGGGCTTGAAAAAATAAAGTGAGAGACATGACGGTCAGTCTTAAACATGAATACTGAATCAGGATGTGCGCCTTGAAGACTGAAAGGGACAGCCTGGAGGACAGAGGAAAAAAGAAAACCCTGGAAATCATTAAAAACATTAGGCTTGTGTAGCATGTAAATTAGATAATCATTCAAAAGTTCAGGGTCGATTATTATTATTTATTTATTTTATTATTGTGCTGCTAATGTACTCCTGTGATGGCAAAACTGAATTTTCAGCATCAGTTACTTTAGTTTTTTGTGTGACATACTGCAATCCATTAGAAATTTTTCTAATATGCTTGTTTTGAGGTTTAATAAACAGTACTTTGTGTGAATTCATAATATAAAACATTTAATTATAGTAATCTAATGCATCGCTGCGCAAGAAAATTATTAATTTCTTTACAAAAAACTTTTACCGGTATCGTATATGAAGTACAGTACTGCCTGTAAACAAAGATGAACCATCATCCCCCTCTATTGTATAAAGAAAACAACTTTGAGAAATGTCACAAGCTATATGCTGCATCTGAGCCGATGTCATTAGCTTGCTACCGCTCTCCTTTCTCACCTGAGAGAGTAACATCAAGTTTCTTTTGTAAGGGCGAATACTGAAATGGGTAATTACATGAGCTAGTAAACAAATACATGAGCAGCCTTTGTGCCTAAAGAACCAGTATAATGGTTTTATAAAAACACAGCTTTCAAAAAGAAAAAGGTAGAGTGGGAGACAGCGACTGAGAGATGAAAAACATGCATTAACAGAAACGGAACAAATAGGCTCCTTTAATGAAGGCATGATGGGGAGACTCTCTAGCCCAAATAGAAATCTGTTTTACATTCACATAACTCTTGTTTAAGACCAAAATAGGCTCAAAGTTTAAGCTGGAGATGTTGTCTAGCAGCCAGCAGTAATTAGCAAAGGTGTTAGGAGGTGAACCGATATTTCAAAAACTGCCCTATATGTATGTCACAGTTTCTGAACTTTGTGTCTAAGTGATACAATCACTCAGATATTAAACAGGTGAAATCATGGTGCAAGTTTCTTTTAGAGTTAAATGAAGTGCAGTAGTGCATGTGCTTGTGACAAGAAATAAAATACTATATACTGTAGATTGATTCCTATTAAAGCAACTGTTCACCCAAAACAAAAATTCTGTCATCTGTCTCTCAGTTCTGGCATTGTAGTGTTTTATTTGTATACCATAATCACTCAAAAGAGGTTTTAAACCTGAATGAGTTTTTTTTCTGCTGAACATAAACGCTATTTAAAAAAAAAAGTGATTTCCATTTAATATTTGATAAAAAAAAATCATCTTAATGCACACCCCTAATTATAATATCCTATATTTTTATTCTTGAGGTATAATAGAAAAACAGGCAGACATACCATATTTAGTATAAAATGTGATAGGACACAAAAACAAAGACTTATTCCTGAAAAGCTTTATCATAATAATCATATGTCACGACAGAATGATTTTACAGCATCTAAAAAGAAAGCCAAAAACCCCTGATGACTTGAAAGCTTAAAAAGAATCTCTCATGGTGTCAAAGTCTTTGGAATCTATGCTATCGACAAATTTAGCAGCCCATGACTGATGCTTATGGATAAGTAGTGGCAAGCAAATTGTATGGTCAATAGTTACAGCAAGTGACAGAGCCAAGTCTTTCAATTCCCATCCAAGCCTGAAAGTCCTTAAATATACAAACCATCAACTCAATGAGGTTCGAGACAGTTTTATTTCATGTCAGAGCTGTTCGCTGTTCCTCTGGGTGGCATGTGTGGGTGCGTGCTGTACTTTGGCGTAAATATTCGTATTTACCACCATCTGCGGCACTATCGATTTAACTGTCACCGTTATACCTAGTGACTCGCCAAGCTGTACAGTAGTGTCTTTGTGGTGAATAACAAGAAAGTGCTGAATAATGAAGCAGATGGTGAAGGAGTTTGAGGTTTCGGTCTGGAAGTTGCCTGGGGTTACAAGGGTAACGATAACTCTAGGTTGTCGGGATATCTGATGGGACTGGACCATGACAGACAAGTCTCAACCGAAAAAATCTAAATAAATAACTAACTAAGGTCAGAGGAATCACAAATCCTCATTGCAAACAGTACAGACACACAGGATCTGCCTCAACCTATCGCTCACCCTTCTATTGACTGTTTATGTGGTTGCGGGGTACATTATCGATTTGCCTTAATCGGATTTAAATGAACAATTATTACACTGAGCTAGACAACAAGTAAATGTCATGGTCTGAAGCATGCAGTTCCGTATTAATGACTGCATTTATTTATGGCACTACCTAGAGGCTAAGCCGTTAAAGCTATCCCTTCCCCCCTCGTTTCCTCCCCTCTTAGGTACCGTCTTACTCAACCGAGGCGTCTATTTTCTGTAACACCCCATACCGGCAAGCCACTCTGTGTGTGAGATCATCAGGCTGACAGTGACTTAATTAGCTATTAATTTTCCATGTACACAATTATTAATTTATATCTTAACTGAACCCCTGGTAGCAGACGAACAAAAAACAGCTAAGTACATGAGCGGGGGAAGGGGAGGGGGGGTGGTTGCATTGTCAGCGGTGGCGAAACCTAAAAATAAGGCCTTTTTTGTTGCAACCCACAGGACATTTCTATTTTGGTATCACAGAGAGTTCCAATTTCTAATCAGGCCTCAGCAGACCAAACTGGGGGAGATTGAGTGTGATTGGGCCTTGTTTTTCCCTGTTTCACTACATTACAGTTACACAGCAAAGCACACATAACCTGGCATATGAGCCTCTATGGGGAGCCAAGCAGGAATCAGCTGAGAAGAACTGCTATGAGACAATGTGGGATGGGACAATATAGTAAAAGGGATGTAGTTTACGACACTGTTGGGCCTAGGGGTCTGTATGGACACAGGTTTGGGGAGAATATACTGTACTATCTTTTAGTGCTTTGGAAACCTTGATACTGGAAATTCTTATTGATCGGAGGAGCAGTGTTGGATGGAGGATTATTTTTTTTTAATATGTCTCAAGATTAAAATGTTATGAGACTTATGAATCAACCATGAATCAATGTGAATTATAAGACTGAAAACATTTCAGAATTGTCACTTAATTTATTTAAATAGCTTTATTATATCTATAGTATACATATACTGCAAAATATGGATGGTATGCATAAAAATATAAAAGCTGTTTGAGAGTGTAAGGAAATTGACTTCATGGCGTCATTTGTAGTTTTTCAGGGAACTGAGTTGGCGCTATTTTTACCCCCCTGCAATTTGTTAGGTTTTATTCCTTTACTTCTGCGATTGAACAAAAAAAAAAAAATAAATAAAAACATATGCAGCTATACCATCAATTACCGACCTTGTACCTCACAACAGGTCTGTCTTTAAAGGTTTATCGTTTAAAAGCATTTCCCCTGTGGAGAAAATGAATGGGAAGTATATATTGTTGGTTGTGCTTGTGTTCTGTCTCTTCATGTTCTGTAACAGTGAGGTAATACAATAATAAATCATAAGGTCGAATCACTATGTTATTTATTTATTTGATAACTGGCATGGTAATGGGTGGGATAACTTCTCTTAAATACTACAGTATATAAAGAAAAACAATCATATGAACCTAAATATACACGTATGAATATCAAAATCAATGTTTAGGCTAAACCAGAGCATCTGAAACATCTCTTTCATCGTTGTTGTTCCACTGTAAGAGTGAAATAAGAATATGATATGCATTTAATGATTTAATTATCAGTTTTCCTGCTGATGCTGGTCTGGGAGCATTACGGTATTATAAATATATTTCACCTAACAGGGTAATTTTTCTCAGTAATGTTCATATTCATGTACAGTATCATGTACTGTAGCTATTAGCCTGTATGAGTAATGCTGACCCCTTTCTGCACAGGAGCAGAGCCCATTAATTGCACATAAAAGTCTGGCAACATATGAGATGCTGCAGTGTCTGCCAAGGAAAAACAGTAGTACAGTCTCGGAGAGGTTATTAAAGTCATTTGTAATTCATGTCATCAGAGGAAAGCCTATCTGAAAGAAGCTAAAGTATTTTTCACGCCAAAAGACAATAGAGAGAATATTCGTTCAACGTTTACGTCCATGGACCACCTCATTATGGACAGATGCTTGACATTAAAAAAAAGGAACCGCAAGTAATTTTTCACCATCAAACTGATTCCCATAAATGTGACATCTCGCATATGATGGCGTTAATTCAATGCATTTAGATGCTAATGACTTTACAAGACATCTCAAATTAGGACAAGAGCATTATGAAGCATGGTTCCGGATAAAATCCTAATCTGCTGCAAATCTAATCTTAAAATAACTGCTGTTTAATTATCCTGGTTAAGTCAGGCAGAATTAGCGCTGTAGCAACTGAACACCAGCAATCCGCTGCCGTTATAAGTTGAGTCATCTGTGTGTAGGCGCCCGCTACATGTAGGTGGCCCCTTTGATGTTAGTTACCCTGAGACAATATGAAGTGCCCATGGATTCTTCAATGAAAGGTTCAATAGACAGTAAGTGCAATCCATCACCATTAGAAGCTTCACAGAAAGGCTCAGGGCAAAGTGGTTGCATTATTGTTTTCTAAGCAGCCATCATTCCTGAAGCCCAGTGTGCTCAGACAAACACTGCTATCCATTAGAGCTACCAGCCTATTCTTGGGATTCAACTCCCTAGGAGACTGTTTGAGTCTAATTGTACTGTAGCTGGTGAATCCAGGCTGGACTGGACTGAGCTTGTCATTTGGATAGAACAAGAAAAAATAAACAAGTGCAACTTTGAGTACAACTTGGAAACTTGAATTCGACCTCAGGGCATTTGTGGATGGTTCTTTAACTTTCGGCTCCTTTTGAAATTTTGCAAACAAACTCTCAAAATATACTTTGCAGTCTTTTATTAATTTGTGTCAGTAAGAAATTAAATGCATGAATCTTTTTAAACACATTAGGAAATCTGCTAAATCGTTTAAAAGGACAATTTATTGTTTTCTATTGATTGTTGGAATGCTTTTTATTTTAAATATTGCATTTTTTTGTACTGCAATCTAGACAATCTCAGCATCATGTCATTCCAATTTCATTTTCATTAATTTCGCTAATATCTGTTTTTTTGTTTATGGGTTGTGAAAGTCCATATTTTTGGTTTTAGGAGACCCCAAAAACAGGTTAACATGCATGCAAGGTCAAAAAACACATCTTATGATATGCATTTATTTTTTTACCTTAAGGTGAAATACAATTAAAATGTAAGTATTAGATTTAAATACATATATATAAACTGTTGAAAAAATGTTGGCCTGGTAATTGACCTAAAATAAGTTTAAGTTGAGATACTAAAATAATTAAACTGAAATACAAATTTAAAAAATTAAGCCAATTTAAAACGCATACATTGTACTACAATAGTGTATAAATAGTCAATATTACAATAACTATGCAGTTATTGCAGACTGACTTGCATTGGTTTGACAAAAAACATTTACCTTCAAAATATCTTCTTTTTAGGTTTAGAAGAAAATAGTAGTTTGAAATAACATGAAAATGGTGACAATTTTTAGCTGAACTATCCCTTTAACATTTGCACATATGACCTCACATGGCCTTGTAGTTTCAGACAAAACTTTCACTTTTTCTAAGGATATAAACACTCCTAGAGCTAAAGAACTATGAAGAATTGCTTGGCACTGTGGGGTTCATTCTGACTGCTAAAATTATCATCTAATTTGAATAATCCGTCTGTATCTTCCTTTATAAATTTATGATGTTGTCATATTTTTTGCCACTTTTTTTTTACAGATTTTCTTTAAATAAAAGTACTAAACATTTCCAGAATAACAGCACATATTATTGGACCATGTGATCAGATCGCTGCAGAAAATAGGGCTGAAAATGGTTGTTGTCAACATGTTGACCGCAACACCTGAGAAAACTGTTTTGAGAAGAATAGATTAAATGTTAAACGTAATCAGCTGAATGAGATGGTAGGCGATAAAACAAGAGTGGGAGGTACTAAGAATAAAACAAATTCTGCTGGAAGAAACAAGGAGTTGAGTATCACAGGGGAATTAAGAAGAAGAAAAAAAATCCAGCAACGAGGGAATGCAGGGCCATTCAGTTGTCAGCCAGGATTGTGGAGCAATTGATGGAGAACCTGTATTGTGCATTAATGGATCTCTGTGGAGCCATGGAACAAAAATACCTCTCAGAAAACAGAGAGAGGAAATGAAAAAGTCTAATTTGCTATTGAAATGAAGAGCGAGGAGATTCAGCTCCTGCCTTACCTTGGAATATTAGCAGTCACATTTCAGACCGATGCTTTTAGCACCCAATGAGCACTGGATGAGTAATGCAAAACCACTATAAATATTTGCTGCATTGCGAGATGAAAAAAAACTATCTACCATTACCAAATGAATAAATGCATTTCCCCTAAAACTGATGCTTTTCAAATAGATGCAAATCCTCCCCCGTACTTGCAGAATAATTTCGTCCCTTTCTTATTCACAGCTGTTGTTTCCTCACCTTCTGTCGCTATGAGAACTCCCTCGATTCATCGCCATATTTTTTACAACTTTACAATAGTACACTGACCATTGATCCCACCTGGTGACTGCATCTTTTCAATTTGCTCTTCAGTCTTCTTTGCACTTTAATCATTGTGTTTATTTACTATTTTAATTAAATCCATTTGGCAGCTCTATACACTTGGCTATTCCTGTACACAATCTTTTCATGGCAACTAATAGGGCAGCAAGTGCACTGCTTACAGCATGCTCTTCACTCAGTCTGCTATGGAAACCAGAACGTTTTTAAATTCTGTACTTTGATACCACCTTTTTTTTACATCATATCAGGACTTCATCAGAAATAGCCCTCTCATTTTATGCCTTATTGGCTTAACATTTGGAGAGCAATGAGCCATTCACACAGTGGCTGGAAGGGAACTGGTGACCTGGTAAAGGCATGCTATTACAAGCCAATCAGTCAGCCGGACAAGGCCCCTAAACCTACGAACCCACGAGAGTACTAGCACACGGCCCCATGGGGCATCAGCTAATATCTGGCTGCCTACCAGACCTTCCCACATAGGGTCCTCATTTGCCTTCCACCCCCTCTCGACGCCTACTCCTAAACATAAACAATCCCAGAGAAACTGCAAATTATTCCCCACAATGCTCTATGATTTCGCCGCTGCTTCATCTGCATAACCAATATTATATCCCTCCTGCTTCCTTTCCTTTCTGCTTTCATTAGAGGGCATGCAAAGTGATTCATGTCATCACAGGCTGCTTCAGTGTCTTTGCTTTTACTGTTCAGATCACTAGGGAACACATAGGCAATTCCTCCTCCTAAAGAGAATTTATGAGTTTAGACAAGCCAGGCACTATCCTGCTGACCATATAACCTTTTAGAAAACAAAACATACAAACAAAATAGTCTTAAATGACTGATTTAAGTGATAAATCCTCTTAAGGTGATGTTCAGTGTTGTGCCCACTGCTCAATGATTTTGATTAGAGCTGGGATCCGAGAAGAAAAAAAAAAAAAGAAAAGAAAAGAATCTTGCAAACTTTTTTTCTTGGGGGTAAAATATACAGGGGAACCAACGAAGTCTGATTCAATTGAATGAATCTTTTTAGTGAATCAAAACCATAAGGCATGACTTTTGAAGTCTAATTTTTAAGTTAATAGGCACTCATGAGCAAGTTCTTTTTAATGAATCTTAAACATACAGCCCAACTGTTAAAGTCAGACTACCAACCTTTTAGATTCTCATGTGCGGGTTCTTTTTGGTGAATCGAAACCATGTAGCGTGACTGTCAGAGTCTGACTACCAAACTAATAGATTCTTTTGAGCTGGTTCTTTTTAATGACTCGAAACCATGCGGCATAACATTTGGAGTCCATTTTCCAAGCTAATAGACTCTTATGAGCTGGAAAGTCATTAATTTTGCCATGTCTGAATTGATACAATTTATGAAATATGTCACCATAATTTGGCAAAAGAATAACATTTCGTTTTTTCCAATACTTCTTGCTCAAAAAAAGCATTACCATGAATGGACACAGATTCATTACATTTCCTACATGATTCCCATGTCTATTTTTGACAGATTTGTCAGGTTAATGCAACAATGGCAATTTAAATGGTTAATTTAAACAATGGCAATGAGTCAGAAAGGTTCAATTTGGGTGTCTTGAATTCTTGACTGACAGCGGGGCATAATATCCCTAAGTGGCACAACAAGCCATCTTCTATTCACTCAACAACACCTTAAAAGGATTTATCGCTGAAATCAGTCATTAAAGCCTCTGTAACTAATAGCCCTTTGAGAGTTGACAAAAGGATAGAAGGACTAAGCCATCAGCAGCTGTCGTGTGTATGTAGCGTCAGCCAACACTTCGCATTGACTTTATACGTGTCATTTAAATGTCAGTGGATAAAGCAGGAATTTAATACCTAACAGGAAGTCAATAAAGGTTAATTAACAGTGAGAGAGAAATAGTACATGGTGAAGGTTCATAATAAAATGGAAGATGGAGGTTTGGCCTTCATAACAAAATATCTTCCTCATTATAAGTCTATAATGCTTTTTTTGCATTTGCGCCACTAATTGGCGGAATTTAAAATGATGTGGAACTCTATAAAACGGACTCAAACACGGAAAAATGTGTGAAACAGAGCTGAGAGTAGCTCTTTGGTAGCTAAAAGCATAATTAAAGCATAACACATTTTTTAAAATGTACAATCAAGGGACGGAGGATCAGATTCCATGTGGGCCTGTTTAACCACTCGTCCTCAAAAATGTATCATAAAAAAAGAAGAGTGAATGAGCTAAATGTATTTGAACAGCTTCAAATGTACAACAATTCAATAACAGCAATAATATATTAATGTGTAAAGCTATAACAATATTTAAAGCTTTTAATCATGAAAATTGACCACAATAAGTAGATGACAAGTAATCAGCCACAATAACGATGTCCTAAAGTCTAGGCCTTTTTTCCATTCATGTGGATTCACGGCGGGAGGCAGCAGGTGTCCATCCGTCTCTGAACATCACTATGACAGAACTTGACGTGAACACTACAGCAGGGGTAAGATACAATTTTGATTCTGCGTTATTTTTAGTTAGATACATTACTGTTCAAATGTTTTGGGTCAGTGACTGAAAAAGCACGGAGGCATAGACTAAATGGTGTTCCTTTGAACATTCTATTCATAAAAAAAATACTGAAAACAAAAATGGATATCTTTCTGCACAGAAATGTTAAGCAGCACAACAATTTTTAACATCTTTAATAAGAAGAAATGTTTCTTGAGCAGCAAATTAAAATGTTTTAAGCAACATGTGATTATGACCACATGTCCTTGCTAATGAAATAAGGTACTAGGTCACGTAGGCTCCCCGTATGTGTCATCCGGAATGTATTACAGTTTTTCTTCAACAGAACATTTGCAGATCTTTCCCATCTCTAAGATCTTTTCCGAGTGTTACAGCCTCATTAGGGGGACTGTGGCAGAGTATTTGTTTGATTCACAGGTTTGAAAAGGCCTTTCATGTCACTATGGAAAAAGACGCAAAATATTGGAGTTAATTGGATGCTATTTGGGTGCTGAAGCAGGTAACTATGGTGTTCTATGGGAGAGAGATCTATGAATAATGAGCTAAAAGGATGTATTGACAAACAAATATTGCAGCCAAACACTCACACACACACACACAAAACAAGTCAAATGAGTATTGCAAAAACAAGGCAAACATCTAACCATGACAGTGTAACATCCTACCGCTGCGCACAACTATTCATTTTCATTCATGGTTTGAGATGTAGCCAGGATATGAGGAAACAAGCCCTGCTACATTTGTCCTTGAGCACAAAAATGCAAACAAATGCAGAGCAGATAATAAATATATAAATAAATGAAATAAAGCCAGACTATAGAGACTTCAACAAAAGCAGACAAGTGCGCCCCAAGGTCTTGGCACATTCAATTTGAACCTGAGGTTTGTAGACTTTTGTCTCAGGTCCAGTGCCATGCATTGAGAGTATATGGAGAGAGAGAGAGAGAGAGAGATGTGATCCCTGGACATTTCCCACTCCTTGGGAGTCTGACCCAAATCAAATCTATGTAAAAATGATTCATATTCCCCACGAGATTCTTCCCGCCATGTTAACATGGGCTTTTCATCACTATGCAATAGTCTCCACCCTGTGTGTGTGAGGCTGCACGCTCCATTGCACACTTGCGATGGGATTAAGCATGCACACTGCGTCTCCTGAAAGAGGACAAGGATCAATACCCCTGCTATCTTTTCTCTCTCTATTTCCTCTGACTCGCCATTCCCTCCCTTTAAACACACCTGACTTATGCATCATGGCACGGAAATGTCATATCGAGAAAGCTTTGTTCATGTTAAAAGCATGCCGACACATGTATCTGATAAAACAGGGTCTGATTGTTGGTTCCAGTTGACTTTTAGCACAGACTGCCATAATATTAGATGACTCATCGCAGTTTTCGTACCCTGATAATCATGGGTAGCCCATTAGAGCGGACAAGATGAGAGCAGCCTCCGGACTGAGAAAACATCATTAGTGCTCAGCAGCATCACACAGATGTGCTGGCCCACTGATCTCCTTCACTGGCTCCACTGATAGCTCAACTCTTTTTGGCCTTTAATGTTTCTGAGGGTTGCAAGGTTGCCCACAATAAGCTCACAGGAGAATAACAACGCTGACGACTTTATTTGAAACACCTCATTGGCTGTTTAGGGGTAGGGATGGATGATAGTGATGGGACAGATGGTTAACAAGTTGACAAATTGACCACTAAACGGTAAGATGTTGAGGTCAATTGATGAAGGAAGTAGGACCACACTAGCCAGTACCAATTAATCAACCAACAGTATTTAAAACGGATACTGAGCGAAAATAAAATGGTGCTTTCCTATATTGCCATTTCATTTTAACAGTCATGCTGAAAAGAAGCCTTTTTTAAATATACACAAAGGCATAGAGATGGTGTCACGAATACTGTCCATGGTCTTCTATTCTGGTTACACTAGAGGTCGCCTTCTCCTTAAGATTGCCTTTTACACACTAAATAGATGGGACCTGCACCTAGTTAATCACACGCTATATAAACCTTGTACTTTCTTCCATTCAATTCCATTCCTGAAGGGGCCCTGGTCTAGTACGTACTGTATAACTGTTTAAACGATTGTTATACTAGTTTAACACTAGTTATACTATCTGTCAGGATCTGTCACTTGTCAGTTTATTCGTAGCTTGCTAGCACGGCATTTTGAGAAATGTAAACACAAATTAGTAATACAATCTAAAGAATTTTCTCATCACCCTCCATAACCCAGTGAAAAGCGGATAAGCTATACTGTATGCTTATCACCCAAAAGCCAGTATTAGTTTTCCTTAACCCATCATAGGCTTGCAACCTACAGTTTACAGCTAATGCTGTGATATTTTATTTTTTAAACATAAAATAACCTGATCTTGTTTTATCAAGGCATGCGTTGTAGAGTTGGGTTATGTTGTACTGTACCCAAGCGTACTGTAAAATAAGAAAGTCCTTAATATACAGGGTTGTGGCTCTTAATTGCCATTTATTAATTAAACATTTGTAATCTAATATTTACTGTTGATTTTTATATATGTAGGATTTGTATTAAATCTATATTCATTCATATAGTCAAATTCAAATTGAGAATTGAATTTAAGAATCGAAATAGAAAATCGAATCGAGAATCGAATATAATTGAGAGCTTAAAAATGGAAATCTAATCGGAACATTTGAATCGATGTCCAGCCCTAGTATATTCCTCAAGCACTTACATAGAAACCTATGCAAAGTAGCCAGAAAGAAACGCTAATATTAAAGAAAAATGGCAGACGTACTTATAGGATTTTGCATCTGAAGAATACAGGCTTTATTAGAGGCAAAGAAAGACAAACGGTCCACTGAAAAATGCTCAATACACAATTGTATAGGCTAGTGAAGTCATTATGTACATTAACAAGGATTTGGGACAAATGTAAGGCAATAAAATGAAAAACTGTATGAATGGCATTTTGTGGCGCAGCAGGATTTCTGTCAGCTGAATATTGCTTTCTTTTGTCTCAGCTTTAAATCTGCAACCCAACAAATGCATTAATCTGACCAGCTGGATATAAGCAAATCATAACATTTGGGTCAGATTTGCATGCGTTTTGGTCACATTAATTTAACTGCTTGGAAATACTAATGTTCACATCCTCTCAGCCATGAAAGCAAACTGCTGATCTTTCTCTAGTAATTTAACATCTAGTCAACACGTTTATTGCATTACTATTACCTAAAAACATGCACTGTAGTATATTGTCCTGCTCTGTGAAGGGCACAGTGGTACTACATAATGTGGTATCAGTGGTTTCCACCTCTAAAGGTGGCTCGTACTGTCCAATGACAGCTGAACTTCCCAGGTGCTTTAGCGACAGAAGCAACCTAGGAAAACTATCAGCATGGATTATTGCAGATAGCCTATAGTTCTGGAAATCAATTATCAGTACCGATTACCGATTTCCTGTTTAAGTGTTCAAATGTGTATTTATACACTACTACTATTAATTTCTATAACTGCATGTTGACTGAATTGTCAACAGCTATTAGTCTTTAGGGTCACATGATGCAAAATGGTTATTTATTTAAGAGATTCACTAAAGAATTGTGAATGAATGAATGAGTGAGTGAATGAGTGAATGAGTGAATGAGTGAATGAATGAATGAATGAATGAATGAATGAATGAATGAATGAATGAATGAATGAATGATGCATTTATATAGCGCTTTTACTGTGTATGGCCATACACCCAAAGCGCTTTACA
>JAUCNO010001851.1:12355045-12371567 GCA_032353835.1 Enteromius viviparus
CCAGGTACTGACCAGGCTCAACCCTGCTTAGCTTCAGTGGGCAACCAGGCTTGGGCTGCAGGGTGATATGGCTGTGGATAAGGTTGAGGTCAACTTTAAATTACAGCAAATGTAATCTATAATGTTAATTTAGTAGGGGTCTGTAAAAAAAAACTAACCCTGAGTACTGAAAAAAAAACAAAAAAAAAACCCTACACATATTTACAGGGTTACCTGAATTAACTATGTTTAATGCACAATAATAACTTAGTAATTCAGTTAAAAAAAATAGTAATAAAATGTGTTTTTTTAACTGAAAAAAAAAAAAGCACGCTCAATTAAAAAGCAAATACGAACTGAAACTGGTACGATGCATCCATGCTTGAAACACTTATGTTTTGTTCCACACACTAATTTGGAACTCAAGAACATGTAAATATTTCCTATTAAAAGCTTGTATTATGAACACAATCCTAACCACCCTAATTATAAACATCTTTCTTCAGACAGACTAGTTGATTATGCAAATGTCTAGTTTTGCAAATCCTAAGTTCGGAGCCCCTTCTGACTGACTGACTGCTTATCCGCACACACCCCTCCCATCCTCTTCTCCCACCTCCATTAAATGTTGGTAAATATTCCCTGATCAGCCCGAGAGATGCCAGCGGTAGTATAAGAGCAGATAGTGATTCATTAATGTGGGACAGATTGGCTTTTTCGAGTTTGGAAGGGGGAGATCAAAAGACCCTTTGAAAATGAGGCCGTACTTTAAAAAAAGAGACGGCTATGCAGCCATCTACCTTTGTGTTATTAAAGCTGATAATGAAATGACACGGCATTGTGGCTTCTGAGCAGAGGCATTTAAAGAGCACTGCTACTTGACATGCTGTAGCACCCTTATTTGGGCTTAAAAAAGGGCGGTAATGATTGACGCGTGAGAGGAGGGGTGATTGCAGTGCTAGAACGGCTCCCTTTCACAGACAGATAATTAGGATTTAGACCCCGTCAGGCCTCTGCCATGGATGATAATGGCTTGAACTGTGCAGAGCCATGAATGTTTGCCACATTCATCACTGCTGCCTCGTCGTTGCCAGATCAGCCTGATATATTAAACAGTGACACCTATAGACTCTGATAAGGAACTGCACAACTGAAAAATTATGGGTACACAGGGTTTCCTCGGCACAGACAGCCGAAAACCCTTTAACATATGGGCTCCCACGACTTGATACAGGCCGATAACCTTAGTCCACCGCCAAGCACTGCAGTCGGGGTGCAGTTGAGGTGTTTTTACGATGACTGTGGGTGTTTTTTAATGAGCTGCTCTCAGCTGCCGGCCCCTCGAATGCAGTATATGTAGCATCTGACGCTTGAGCACAACCATGTCCGCAGACGGCATTAGGAGAAGAGCTATTTGAAGCGCCGCCAGAAATCACAGGCATCCATGTGCACAAAGCGTTTTCGAGAGAATCCCAGGACAATTGCAGTTGCTTCAGCTGCCCGTATTTGAAAGCAGGCCAACTCCGAGGGATTGCGGATCTGTGTTAAGAAAATGACAAGGCTTTTAAACAGTCAGCTCTTTTGTTCCAGACATCATCTAGACACTTAATTTTATATGGTCAGTGCCTCTGCTGTCGGTCATAGGGAATCTTTTTGTTGGTGAGATGTTGAATCTACAAACAAAATATTTTCTTGAAACTTGTTTACCATGAAAGTTTAAAGGCCTTTTTTCTTCTCTTTTCTCTGCAACAAAAGGATAAGAAAACCGAATAAAGTGTGCAATACGAGTGAAAGAAGGTTTTACAGGGAGCTTTGCACATGTGACTGCTTGGGGTCAATAGAGGCCTACACATTCAATCAACCTGCTCCTTATCTGCCCACAAGCAACGCAGACATTTGAACCGCTGCAATAGAGCGATACCATTACGGTGAACTTCCACACACTAAACGCTTCACTTTGCAGGGTATAGTTGGATCATATTTGTTCCTTTTTTTTCCCCAAATAAGAAATGATAGATTGCTATCGTATCACATATACTGCTCTCTTAAAAAGAAGTGTTGCTGGTGAAAGAACAGTTCATTTCTCAAAAGAGTGGTACAGTTCATGTTCATTTTTGCCTTTTCTGGCCAGATAGAAAATATTGACTGTAAAATGCTATGAACAGTACAATTAAACATGACAGTGTTACACAACAAATTAGGGGTTCATGACATTAATCATGAATATTTTATGCTATTTAAGAGCAAGAGTATCAAGAGCAAATAAATAGAAAAACTGCCTCTAATTTTGAGATTTTGAGAATATAATATAATATAATAATATAGTTGTTTTTATTAGAGTTTTGCCTTGCCATTGTTATCTGAATCTTGTTCACTTGGGTTTATAAGGCACTATTCTCTGTAAAACTTGACAAAAAATATATCTGATGTGAAATGTGCAAAACAAGTTTATTCATCAAACATTACTCCAACAAATAATAATATAACTCTATATAGATCAATAAAAAAGTAAAGTCTTTTTAGATAATATTGAAATAGTTTGCTTTGGCTTTACAGAATTAGTTCATCATTTACTCACCCTCATGTGTCATGTTGCTCCAAACATTTATATGTTTCTTTCTAATACTGACAAAAGATGATATTTTGAAGAACCAAACCGTTTTTTGTCCCGATTGACAGTAAAGAGGTACTATACAAGTCAATTGGCTTGTTAAGTCTGACTTCACTCATCCGTGGATCCGGGTCCAACCGCTTTATCATATACAACGAGAAAACAACAAAAGGTGGTAATATACATTCACAATGCGATATAATACTACCAATAAAATTAGAATCCAAACCATTTACTCCATACTGAAATCCCAGATATCCAGAACATGAAAATGTAAATATAAAAGAAATTGTGTTTGGGACACTGTGAACATGGAGATTGTAGTGAACACCGTAAGTTTGAAAAAGTTTAGCCGAAATGTTTCATTTGAATACACAGTGCTTAGAAAGGGTTGCTGAGGTAGTATTCGCAAGTTAAATGAGTCGAGGCTTGGACTCGGAAACAGCACTTCTTACTTCACCACTTAACAAGCAAATGGGGACCATCAAGTGTTTAAATAACAGCTTTTTTATGTAAAACATAAGACAATAAACACTCACAGGTGTGATGACAAAACTTTCATTTTTGGGTGAACAAGGCCTATCCCTTTAAAATAATGCAGTTATTTTCTCAGCCTCAGCTCAGCCTCTAGCGTATTTTCAGTTCCTGGAAGAATTGCTTGCTTTACTGAGCTCTCTGCACACGCTTACAGATGTTGCCATTGCCACTCACCTCTGGCACATGGATATTTAAAATCACAAACATTCATAATGAAATCAAATGGACACATGACCTAGTTCTTACAGCTCGAGCACATCATCCTTCATGACTTTCGAACAGATGACTGCTAAAGCTGCCAAGATCTGCAGGCCCTGACATATCTCTGAGGATTATGGAAATTCTCTTTACAAATATTGCGTTTGACACCACATGTCTTTTGATTCACAAAACACTTACTGTTTCATTGAAGAATCAATGAGAGGTTGTCTGTCTAAAGTCTTTTTTTCAGTTGGAAAAGCACAGACTAGCGTTAGCTAGACAAAGCGGTCTTGACATCCGTAACACTTGACAAGTGCTAACCGCTTAGGCTGAGAGGCCTGAGGCAATAAGCCGTCTATAACATCTGGATTTGAGGGGTATCGCACCCTCAGAGACCCTCAGAGCTGTTAAAAAGCAAATCTTTCTATTCTAAACTGGCTTCTTCCAGAGCCAGAATGCTTAGTTCAGACCACTGAGCATTGCATGAGTGCTTGCTGGGGATGCTAACCTATAAATCATAAATGAAGACTTAGCATTAGCTTCCTCCGAAAATAGACGGATTCCTTAAAAAACAGATGCCCCTTTCTCTCCCCGCAGCAAAAGGATGGCGCTAACCTAGAAGACCTGTACTACAACAGGCCTGTCTGTGTTGACAGCTGGCTATAATGTTTATATTTTTAGCTCTGCGCCGCAGGCTAGCGTTTAGACTCTGAATGCATGTCAGAGGCGATGAGAAAGTTGAGCTATGATTCCTTGTGATTGATCCATTCTTGTCCGTGCCCCACATAGCAAACTCCTGGCGTGTGTGGGTGCGCACGGGCATCCCCTGTGGAAAGGATGTACACTTTAGCATACTTTCAAGAAAACTACTCACTCTGGAAATAATAAACTTTACAAGAATAAAGTGCAAACTGAATGTAATGCTTTTGGGCATTTAAACGCATGAAATCAAATCAAATTTAAACTTAAAAAACTTAAACTTTTTGACCAACTCAAGTACATAATTTCTTAATGTAATTTTATAATTACTTCGGATCTGTTTGAAACATGCTTAAATGTACTAACTCCCAACCTTTCACCATAGAATATCACTGACAAGTTTACTGTAACTAAGATATTGACTTGTATGACACGTATTTAAAAATATTTGTTGCAATTTAGAACATCTAAAAATGTATTTACCTTAAATGTGACACTGAATAACAAACCACATTTAAATACAGAATATGTTCTTTATCACAAATATATTTATATTTAAGATTTGCAGCATATTTTATATTTAAGCTAGTTTCCAAGGCAACATTTTTAACTTGATGTACAAAAATAACTAAAAAGTAAAGAAAATATGGACATACATTTATCCAAAAAAATCAATAAATAAAAAATCTACCAAAAATGTAAAACACAACAAATTCACTAAAATTAAAATTAAAATAAAAAGTGAATAAAAATAATCAGTAACTATTACAGTACTGTATCTCAATGCTACCTAAATTAAACTGATTTAAATACACCAAAAGTAAATTAATTAAGCATACTTCTTTTTCACAAGGGATATCCAACCATCTGACTCTGCTGTCGTTGCTGGTTACACGTGTATAAATAAATCTGTGCAGATAGACCAATTAGCAGTCTTAATGTGCATGAGGCTTTGCAGAGGGGTTAAAAAGTGAGATTAGTCAGGAATTATATTCATTTCAAGGCCCCTTGTTGTGTTGGAATGCTGCATGCAGTCATGGCCATCAGCTGAAGCCATATTTCAAGAAGATGACATGATGTATTACCCTTTAAGCGGATATAAAGGTGTTATGTGGGTTTGAACCACAGCAGGGTGCCAAACGTAGAAAGTGTTGCTAAGCTGACATGATTTCCCAACAAATCTTTGGCCACACAGAGTGTACGTTAATGTAAACGACATGGAATAAGATCTACGACATCAGCAACGCAGGGAGCCCATTAGTCTCCAGTTAAGCGTACATGCAAAACACTCAAAGTAATGTTGTTCAGCACTGCTATGTAGAAGGAATGAGCAGCGCTTGTTTAATGCAAGCGCTGACATTGTTAGTCTTTGCACTGTCAGTTCGGGTTTACATATCATCAAGCAAAAGCGAATGACTTTTGCTAGGGTGCCGAAATGTTGGTCAGGCCCTAACCTAAGGCGGTACTCAATGTCAGAATCCTTATCTGAGGAATAAAGTTGGACTTGTCCCACTGGTTCCTGGTTTTGCTTTTGCTCCTGCAAAAGAAATGCCATTCATTGCTGGAGAGGTGTGAGATCTCAGCCCAGCAGGCTCAAGAGATCAGCTGAGATCCGCAGATGTGATACTCTATCATTACTCCACAGAGTATCTCCTGCCTCGCAGACAGCAGTTTCGAGACTTGGCATCCTTGTGTGTGTGTTGATGGCACAGGGAGCTCCAGGAACACTAGAACAGTCTTTCTGTACATTCACAAGCATTACATTATTCATACCCATAGGTTTTAAATAAAAACCAAGGTGTCAGGTTCAGATGGCTAGCATAGGCCAGTTATCCCCACTCACCGGTTTTATAACAGACGTTTCTTCAGTTGTGGACTCTTAACTTACAGTAGGCTACTTGTCACATTCTCAGTACGCATATGTATACACATATGTCAGTAGATAATCTGTGTTTTTTTTGTTTGTTTGTTTTTTCTGAAGGGAATCAGAATTCCCAATTCCCAGCATCAATTCCAGAAAGCCGCAAATAATGTTTTGGGCTTTAATATTCTTTGATGATAATGTTGTTGGTGGAATTGGGAGTACAGTTACGTTTTTACATTATATTATATTATACATACAAAAAAACAACAACTATGAAATCATATTTTCAAACCGTTTCTTATTATTTTACAACATTTTATTAGAAATTATAAATAATAAGTGCAAAATGTGTTTACATAAACATGCAACATTGTAGACATGAATAGACAATAAATATTACAATGTTTTGTGTTTATTCTCTTCACTATTTGTTTAAGAACATCAGCGCTTTACACTTACAACACTATGTTTTATTAGGAATGCACAGAAATCTAAATATTTGCCCAAAGCCAAACAAAATGAAACACTGGACCGAGAGACAAATGCCAAACATGGTATTTCACCTTTTTCCCCGTCATGTTTTTTTTCTCCATTGCATAAATTATTTTTTGATATCCCCTTCTTGAATCAGTTATGTATTTTTAAAAATAAATGCAGCCTTGCTGAGCAGGAGAGAATTCTTTTAAAACATTAGAAAATATTACAGATCCCAATTTGAACATTATGTTTGAATGTTATTAAAAATGTATTAAAAATGTATTAACAGAACTGTAGTAATTATTATCATCATTATTATTGTCTTACTTTTCTTAATTAATGACTAAAAATGCTACTGAGGAGCAGATTAGCACCAGTTTCAGTACAGATTTTCCTTGTGTTTTAGACTTTGAACCCTGGCTAACAAGCAGATAGAGCCATGAGCTCACGCAGTGCTGTTTGAATACATATAACGTTCTGCAGTTTATTTACTTATCATTTGAGACCATTTCATGATTTCAGTCATCATGCAGTAACCAGCAACAACCACCCTTCCTCTTCTCATTGACGACATGCAATGCAATAACAGTCTCTTGTTCGAACAGATTCTTTCGTCTTTCTCTGACCCCTTTAAATGCCTCCACACTGCCGACATGTTTGCTGCAATAGTGCATGTCTCTATTTCATCGTGTCATGTCATCATCCATCTCTATGTTATATAATGGATTTTCATACTTAATGATGGAAAGTCTATGTATGGAACAGGTACATTAAAATCTCTGTATAAAATGCATTTGCATAGTATAAAGAAAGAAAAAAAAAAATCAAGGCATGCTAATTTCCAGACAATTCTAAAAAGGAAAAAAAAGGTAAAATCTGTTAGCTCTAATAAAAAAGTAACCCCTGGGACATAAAAGTGCCAGAAACCCCCAACTGACTGATTTTTAAATGGCTTTTAAAAGTGTGAAACTGACTTTTTTTTCCCCCCCATCTGCTGCCTCTCACCTCACAGCTCAGGATAGTCACTGGTAAAGCTGCTAATTTCCTGTGGCTCAGGTGATTGGCTCAAAATGGAAATGGGAATGATTGCTTTCAGATATCATAAACTTCCTTGGTTAAACTAATCATTTGAATCGTGCTGGAATGGTGTATGATAAAACGCACGCCTTGTACTCCATTTTGAAGAACATAAGCAGACGGAAAAGAGAAGCAGCAGCTGCGGCTCTGGACCCCCAGGGCTGGTGGCTCCTTTTAATGGACTTTAATTGTGCCTGCCTGCCAAGGAAGAGGGCAGACTGGGCGAGACCCATCACACGACTGCACTAATGAGGACAAGAAGTAAATCACATCTATTGTCCTTACAGGGGTGCCCTCCTTCTTTTCATATTTCTCTCACAGAGGTCCCACTCATTTTCACGCAGACCTGAAGGGCCATCTTCACACACACACACATGCCATCAACATGATTAATCTGTTTATTAATTATAGCCGCTGACAATATTAACGCCGCTTCTGACAAGCTGTTAAAGGTTGCTGTGTATGTGTGTGTGTGCGTGTGTGTGTGAGGAAGGGAGACTTCAGGGAAGAGGGGCAGTGCCAAAGAAAAGAGGCTCTGGCCTTTTTATTAGGAGATAAGAGAATGCTCACCTGGCCTCATTTTCTCTTTGTTGGCTTTTATTAGACGCATTGTCGTCTTAAGTCACACAACAGCTCCTTTGAACAGAAGAATTAAAAAAAATTTCTTTTGGAGAAAGATTTGAAGCTTTGGTTTGTTGAAATTATGAGCCAGCTTTATAGCGTTTGAAAGGATTATCCAGATTTCTCAGGTCAAAGATTAGTATTTCAGCACACTGCATTGCTTTGGTCTAAAAATAATTCACTGTCTGCATATAATACTAGACATAGATAACTAACAGAGTTGTTTTAATTATCTGTAACCATTCAAATTATAAATATTAACCGTATAATGTAAAATTTAAATATAATACATATTTTAGATCATTTATAATTCCGTAACTGAATTCTGTTTGCATGGTAATAAAATCCAGTTTATTTTTGTTTGTATTTAATTGTCATGTAATTTAAACTTAGACCAATTTATTTATATATAGATGGAAAATAAAAATATTTTTTATATAAACATTAACAGAAGTACACCAATTCTGCTCTGTGGAGCATACAGTACCTGACCTTCAACTCACCCACCTATGAACATGTTATTTCGGACATTTTATATGTATTAAGCCTCTGGGGAGTGACCCCATATTTCCTGCTGTGTCTGTCCTCACTACCTGCCACACTGGAGAAAAATGCAGGTTGAATGAGTGGACACAGCACAGTTGGGAATGTTCAATGCGGACTCTTTACCCACCAAGGGACCTAGAGCAAAGATGGACCACACACCGGTAAAGTTCGGGACAGACTCCTGGCAGCCGTTAGCAAAGCACGACAGGTTCAAATCTAAACACCAGGACACTATGTGAATCACTGCCCACACACCCTGTCCAAATATACGGAAATGCACACAGGAATTGGCTCTCTGGTAGAGTAAATTAAAGGGTAGAGTGAATGATTTTCTAAAGTCCAAATGATCTACAGACTACAGAAAGTACCTATAAATTCGTTTTGGCCTGTTGAACTTTATGGAGGACGAGTATATGACAGCCTTGCAAATTGAACAGCTCTGCTTGATGTACATATTTGGTCTGTGCAAACAATTCATTGCAGATCTACCAAAGTACATAAAAAATAATGTGTATGCAGAGTTTGTTATTATCCCACAGTTTGAATCTGGGCACAAGCTGACACTTTATTTTTTTTACAAGCCGTGTGGGTCATCATTTCTGCTTGTTTACTTGTTTGGTATTCGGCCAAATACTGAGTAAATAACTGAGCTGAGCAGAGAAGATATTAGTTTTACAACAGTTATCTCAGATCTGATCCAAGTATTCCCCTTTAGTACAGTGAATGAGTCAGCTCTTTTTTCTGACAGGTAATTAAGTTCTCTTATCTTAGAAACTAGAACAAATTTTTTCACTATAAATTCACTTAATCCAAAGCTTTATATTAAGTCAAACTCTCATTTTTACTTTATGGTCTAATATATTCTCTTTTTATACCTCAATGTACTGGATATTTTTCAAGACTTAATGCGTACCTCTAGCAGGTATTGATAACGCACACAGTTCATGTTCACAAAAGTAACAGCATAAGGTTGTCAGCCCTCTTTTAAAATGCTAAACATTGCACAAATCCAAAATGCCACTAAAAATATACAACCTGGTAGTATGCACTTTAAAAATAAATGATTCTTGTGAACTGTACGAATCTAAATGAATTATTTAAAAACATTCATAAACTTAATAGCCTTTTTAATTAAATATATATACATTCCTCCCTTCCTTCTGAGCTGCTCGCATCAATTTATTATTATTTTTTTTTTTTTGGTGTGTGAGACCCAAGTGCAAATCAAAGCATTCAAAGCCACTGTCATAAAGATTTGATGGATGAACTTACGTCTTGAAAGGACACATTTCTGAAATTACGCTCTGTCAATAGTGATAAGGCTTTCCGGTGTTATGGAAATTGCCATTTTTAAAAATACTTTAGTCACCATGGTTACAGACTTTACTTGCGCTACAGGATACCGCTATGGGTTAAGTTCCCTAGAGAGTTTTAGGGTTACATGGGTACTTTGCTTTTTATAAGCAATCTCTATTTGAGCTAAAGTCGGGCATCATATGGCGTTGTTTTTCTGCATGACAGACCCCATCAGTGACTAAACCAGCTGCTGCTTGACAGGAGTTCTCTGTAGCTGAGCTGCTCTACTCTGGCCTTAGTTCAGACCAACCGTACCTACTGTAGCTACCCGTCAAACACATGCGCAGACATGCATGCACACAAATACACAAAAGTCCTCAGAGCTTGCCACACATGAGGTGACCCACTTCACCTGCAATTCTATTTCAACTTTTGAACACACACACCGGTCACATATTTCACGCTATGCTCACACATACAATACACATGCTTGTTTTCTAACACAGTAAAGATTTTCTTTGAGGACTTCAATTGTATCCTATTTGTAGCTTTATACACAACACACACAAACAAAAATGGGTTGTATTTTGGGGACAAATCTGTGGCCACTAAATATAACAAATATTATACGATGGTATGAAATGTGGTCATTGGATAATACATAAATATATATTTAATTATATAGTATAAAATATAGAAACATATAAAAAAGCAGTGTGTGTGTGTGTGTTCTGTGTTATATTATAACATATAACATGCATTTTTTTAATTATTATCATTTATAAATAATTTTTCCGAAAACTCATGTGTCGTCTGGAACATAAGTCTGTTGGTTGAATACATTTTTGACTAGTGAGGACATACATTCTAAACTTTCAGAATCCAGACAAGCAAGCACTCTCTCTCTCTCACACACACACACACAGCAACAGTACTCCAGCCCGCATTCACACACACCTTGACCTTTAACAGGCCAAAGCCAACAGCATTATAGACCTGTTGGCTGAGCCCTGTAAATACAAAACATTTATATATGTCAAAAGTCAATCACTGCTTAATTAAATTTATTGCAAGGTCAATTTCTTGTCCAAGTTAACAGTTCTTACTGTACTGTGAAAAAGCAGGGAGGGAGGGATTTATGACAACAATTTACTGCCAGTGTAATTTGCATAGAATTCCATTGCCTGATCTGCAGAGAATGCTAATGTCAAGCCGTTTCTCTTACTTACTAGAAGCTTTTGCAGTTGAGTGCGGCTCGACGGTGTCGGTTCAAGGCGCAATCAGTATTCAAGCAGACCTCTGGGTTGTGATGTGCTCCTGCTCAGTATCAATAGCAGGAGAAAGGAAGGAAGAAGCTGTACCTTTGTGATGCTAATAGAAAGAAGATTACAGAAGCGATGACCAAAGTTCACTGGTAAGAGTGAAAGCTTTTAACTCGGGTCAAGGGTGCAGAAAAAACAGAAAGGAAGGCGAATATAGCAAAGAGAAGGTCAACACGGTGAAGCTGTAAGGCCATGAAAGTCTTTCTGGTTTACATACACTGATGGCTTTTTATGCTAGTCTGGCATCTCGGGATCCTAAAGAGTCTTTTTTAGCAGTCGTGATCGTAAATATATGTTATACACACCTACACATGCTAAAAGATGATGAAAAACATGAGGACAGCCGGATCACATAAATGCCAGGACAAAATCAAAACAGACTGATCTTTGGAATCTGTAATTTGCTCAGCTAAACACGGATATTAAAGACTGCTTTAAGTGGGTGCCAAACAGCTATGATATTCTCCCGTTGTACGTTCAGAAATAGCAATAACAGCAAAATGTGTACCTACAGATTACATTTGAGGTACATCTCCCATGACACTTTCCACCCTGCCTCCCACTCGCCGCTTTCAGAGAGGAGATGTTCGCCATATGATTTTCACTTGTCCTGGCCAACAAAGTTTAATCAGTCAACACCAGAGCCTGAGACTCAATCATGTCTTGTTTATAATAAACTAGCTGCAGCCCCTAGTGACTGTAAAAATAACGTATTTGGATGTTATGACCTTGTAGCAAGCCAATGGCTTGATGTTAAAAAAAAGCAAACATAGAAGTCAACACAACCTTAAAATAGTAGGCTAAATCGTGTGCAGGATTTACTATATTGTTTTCTCCATTTGCTAATTTATAAATCGAGGGACGATGCACACGATTTAGCATATTTAAAGAGCATATCAGCAAATTGAGCTATGGTTTGAGGTAACGAAACAGTAATTGCATGCACGCATACAATTTTTGTCATGTGCTGGGCTGTTTATACATTTGCCATCGTTAACTGACAGTAAAGGTGGACTTCAGTTTTGGCGCTAAAATGTCATCTACTGTTACAAAATGAATGAATGTTTCAGAAAACAAATGCCTTTTCGTGACTCTCCCATTGACAAATATGGCAGACGCAGCTTTTATAGGTCTAAATAAGTGACGGCATGTCTAGACTAGACTTTTATTAAACTAATTAAGCATCCAACATGATTTTTAGCTAACCTGCTAAGAAATTCGCTTGGAACTAAACATTCCATCAAATAGCTTCATCTTGTAAAAACATCATCTTGTAAGTTTAGTATTGTTTTACCTTGTTTTCTTGTCTCTGTGTATTTGGAGAAGTGTTTGAACTTTTGGCTTGCTCTTCTGTAACAAAATCTAAATTATTTTTCCACATGACCCTAAAATGACCCTTTGGCTCTTCCTGACTGCTGCATTAGCCACGCCCCAGCTTCTCGCTATTGGCTATAACTGCAAATACATAGGTTGACAGGCAGGTAGAACATCCTACCATTGCAGGTGGACTGAATATTATGTATATTGATGTACAAATAATCCATTTTAATGTTTTTTTTTTTTTTTCAGGCAGTGCACAGACTTTCAAACAGTGTAAAAAAATATTTTGTTTTATACTGGAATACCAACACTCCCCCCTTCCTTTTTTACACAAATAATGTGATCAAATATGCTTTTTACAGCAATTTTTGTAAAAAAAAAAAAAAAAGCTATTAATTTTATAGCTTAGTCCTTATTTTTAGATGTCCTTAATCTTACTTTCCATCCTTTTGTAATGTTTCTTGAATATTAATGTAATATTCCATGTTATCTAATTTCCAATCCCTCACTGTGCAGTGGTTAACTTTAGATCTTTATTTACATCCTGTTAGACTCCATCCTGTTAGGCATCCTGTTCATTTTCTTGCCATTGTGTAAATAATCAATTTATAATTAATAAAGTGTCTGAGCTTGAGTCTGCTAAATCCTTTTACAAAAATTCTTTATTGAATTACAACACCAGCATATTTATTTTTAAAGCTACAGAGCTCAAAAGGTACTGCGTGTGAGGAATGACCCAGTCCACCTTTAAAAAATGATTTACATGACTTGAGAGATTAAATAATACACACTTTATCACTAAATAATTTGAACTGCTTTAACAATAAATAAATGAATAGTACAATACAAATACAAGTTGTTTAACCCATCTGAAGTTTGTGTGTTCGGAGCTACAGTGTAGGTCAATATCTGTCTGATGAAACATGGAGGCTGCTTGTAACACTGCAACACATTTCAACATCCATTACACTCAAATCTATTTCTCTCATTCGAAATCTACATACTACAGCCATACACGTCTCATCGTATCCAATGACAATCTGAGATGTTCACAAAAAATTTGTGATTTGGGAAAGCTGAGCATTCAGACATATCTAATGCTTGGCATGAGGAATCCATTTAGGAAACAGGGATAAGAAAATGCCTGCTATGGAATTTGAGGCCACTCTTTTTCAATATAACCTGACAGGAGAGAAATGATGCTTTCAGAGTCAGACATTAAGAGGTTGTGCTGGGAATTTCAACTCCACTCGGTAACCATCTATGACTGCGCATTAAGATAATGTAGCTACGGGGAGAATGTCCCATCTTTACCTCTGAGACCCAACAGGAAGGACTGTGACTCAGCCGTTAATATAAGACTGGTGACATTTTTTAGAGAAAGTTATTTCAAAGCATATATAATCTTGAGTGACGCGCAGAGGAGACGCACAACAACACCACAATGCTGCAGGATATGTCAACAACCCAAAGATAATTCTCGCTGCGTCATCTCAAATAACCAGAAATGCCCCAATATATCCAGCCAGAGCCAGTTCACTCAAGAGCTTATGCTGATATGTTGTACATTAGAGGTTGGCGTTTAACTAAAATTTGCATTATTGACAGAAGAAAAAGAGAAAAAAAAAAAAGACGGATAATCCAAGATACTTTTTATCATTTTGATAGATAAAAAATAAAGTACCCGGTCCGTTGCATTTGTCTGCTTTTAGACATTCCATCAGTAAAGGATGCTAATAAGGATTAGAAGTGAAGAAAAGGGGAGAAATAAAGTTTTAAAGTGCCCCTTTGGAAACAGACTGAGAGAGAGATATGAGTAAGGATTTGGGGCGAGAAAAGAGACATTTTAAGTGTGGTCCGGTGGAATAATTCATGAGATATTGTTCATTAAATCGGGTGACCAGATCGCATGACTGCAAGTCTTTTCCCTTTTCCAAAATTGCCAGAGTAAAATAAAGAGAAACATGCAAGAGAGACTAAAAAAGCTCTAGCCAAAGAAGTTCTTGTGATATCAATGTCACATTCAAAATGCCAAGTGTTCCAGTAACTTGAAATAGAGCAGAGAAATTTCAGTCCCAATGTTTATGCAATGTAATCCAACCTCGGTTTTATGTTACAAACAAACAGACAAACAGATGAGAATAAGAATTATTAAAAATAATCAGATTGAAAACAATTGAAAACATTGAAAACAATATTTTTACACTTACTCATTTAGCAAATATTTTTATAAAAAAAAAATAAATAATAAACAATTAAAATGTTAATATTAAGTGCTTTTTAATGTATATACAGTATATATAATTTTTTATGTTATTTTCTATATACTGTGTTACTAACTAATTTATATATAATATAATACAATCAAATAATTTTATTAAACATTACATACCATTTTTTTGAGCGCAGTCTGATCATTATCTAAAAAATTTAATAGTAAAAAATACAATAATAGTAATAATAATAATAATACTGTATAAAAGAGGCCAATATTACCGGTATAGATTATAATACATGGTTCGCAAATGATATCCAGAGCTATTCAGGGTTAATGTTCTTCTCAGTCTTTATTAAAAGGGAGAAGAATTAATTCAGTACAGATTGAGCCATCCTGTCAGAATGGTAATCCTAATAAAACTGCAAAATGCAATATAAAAATCACTTACTCAACACTGTATCAAAATACAGGTTACCTCAAAACTAGTCTGTAACCAAGCGAAAAGATTTTTCTAAGCATAACCGTATGTAATATCAATAAAGCCACTGTATCTGTCAATGCCATCTGTCTTTGACAGATGAATGACAACTGTGCCTCATTCAGCAAGCCCTCCGATTGGAGTTCTTTCAAGGATGTGATGGGGCCTGGCATGAGATTGATGTCTTTAATTAACATGTGATGTAAAAGTGGGAAGATTACACTTACATTTCAGGACTTTAAACGTTGCCTCTGACACACCGACATTAGTCAACACTCCCTGGTAACTTCCAGCAGCACTGCATTAAACTGATAATAATCTCTGCAGTCGGACCGAACATATGTACCAATGTACGGATGAGAGGATAGTAAGCATTGCTAGAGCTAGTTAGCTAGAACTGCCGCAGCTAAGAAAGCCTGCGCTAATACCGCATGCTGAGAAACAAGATGGCAATTAGTGTCCTGTGGAAGCTGGTGGCATCAAAACAGACATTAAATACCATAGTCTCACCATATATTTACCTATTGTGACAGTTGTAATTATATTAAGCTGGCAGCAACGGGACATTTATTCTTTACAGTTTGTCTTTGGAGTCAAAGCTTTCATTACGACCAGACAGCTTTGTGAATCACTCTCTGAGTTTCTCCCATTCGTCATTCCTAAAGGCCTGAGTTTGAACCCCGGCATGAACAAACCTAAAGTATTAAATAGCCTCAACTACAGTACAGTAGGGAACAGTTTGACCATTCAGCTGGGAAATCTTTGCTTCAAAGCTCCGGGTTTTAACAAACAGCATTAACTAATAAAGCTGAAATGGCATCTTTACAATGTCATACACAGGGGTTATAAAGCCTTACCATGCAGCCCCAAGCCAATAAATCTATAGGATACGTGACCATAAAGAGCTGGCTGCACTATTCTCTGAGATGTGTTTCTAGAAAACAGCTGAACATGGCTAAACAAGGAAGCTGTTTTTACTTAATGACAGCTTAAACGCTTATTTAAAAATGTCTGGCTTTTTGTGACGTAGACCCAGAACACAACAACATACAGCAATTTCAGGAATTAAACTAATTGTAGCACAAATATAAAATAGCCATGAATATGAAATAGCTGATGGATATGTTTCTTTATGTGCAAATCAACATTAGGTTAATAAAAGTAATAATCCTCTAATTTTATATATATATATATATATATATATATATATATATACATATATATATATATATATATATATATATATATATAATTTTATTTTATTACATTTTAATTA
>JAUCNO010001851.1:12371667-12384528 GCA_032353835.1 Enteromius viviparus
TATTACATTTGCATTAAGGATATGAACACATCCATCATTTTTATGTGCAAAGAGACAAACGTACTGGGCTATATAAAATTTCTTTAGACATGTATATTTTAAAATCATATGGATTATGCATGCTTTTCTGCACAGGGCCAATTTGAGTGTGACTGGCTGAATGTTTATTTATGGCCTCTAAAAATCAATGGTTGCATGCAAACGTTGGCTTGCTAGACAAGTACAAATTGATCTTCATTTATCAAAAAGCGTTTTTATGCCTAACACTGGTGTATAAATTGACAGCTCCTCTTTGCACAGCTGAACCTCACAGACTAGCAGCGATTTATCAACCTCATGCAACTAATAGCAGTGACGTTGCTAACTATTTTTTAAAAGAGTGACAAAAGCTCAGCTGTTTTCTGTAACAAGAAACCTTTTCGGAAAGTAGCAGTATACCCCTACAAAACAACGTAAATATGCGATGTTTATTGTATTATTTACCTATACTGTGGTTTAGCACATATTTTTAATGCAAATGTATTAGTAGTTGAGTCAAGATATACTGAAATATACAGTATTTTAAAATACTTCCACCTTAAATAGTTTCGAAACACCTTTTTCTTAAATTAGTCTTTAAATGATCCATCTCAACACTGAATCCACAAACGTGGATAAATAATAATACTGTACAGATTAAAATGAAAAAAACACTAGATGATAATTCAAGATTCCTACAAATTATTCTATTTAACAGAAACCAGAACCATTCATATTTTTGAGTGACTTGCCTATTATTCTAGTCTTTAATGTTGACTGATGGGAAGCATTTACAAAACTGTGACACGGCAAAATGATCGAGCCTGCTCTTGTCACTCTCTTTGATTTATGCTTGCCATTTTGTGTAGCTAATCTTTCATTTGCTTTGGCCTTATGTGCACCAAAACCGCCCGTTCTGAATAAAACATGTCCAATTTACAATCTCCAGAAATATGGAGGAATATTAAACAGTGCCTCCATTTTCTTATGCCTCTATGCATCAGAGCTATTGAAATATAGATTCCCGCTCTTAAGAGAAGATGGAGCTGAAGAGTGATGTCATAACCCTGTGCCCTCCGACACATCTTAACAGCCAAACACGGATGCTAAATTGAGTCATTGATTAAAGCAGTCATTGGTTCTGGCCTGAGTCACCAACACTAATGTCACGTTGTCACATGGATGTGAATAATCTATTGTTATGATGATTCATAACGAGCGGCACTACAGCCAAGTTGACATTTATTTCCAGAGACCTTGAGCCTTCAAGGCAAAGGAGTAAAGTAGAGTTCACTGGAATATACAAATTGCCATACCGTAGGCTAATATTCAAACCGATCATTATTTACATGCTATAATAAATGCAGCTTTTCATGTGACCCAGTTGCTAATGCCATATATACTTCAGAAACCTTGTCTTATATTATCGGTTTGATTATTGAAAATGAACTAGCAGGCAAAGGAACATTTACTAGCAACTCATTAATTCTTCAGGGTAAAGCTGTAAAACATTGATTGAAACATATGGATTATTAAGTTAAAAAGACTTTTCTTTGTACCATTAACTGAATAGCTAGATTCTCAGCAATGAATAAAGCTTAATGAATGAATGAATAATTTCCTCAAGCTAGGAGCAGCAGCTAAGTGCAGCTTTAGCTCCTCAGGGGTCGAGATGGTCCAGAATGTTCTCCAGATAAACTGAAACCCCTTAGTTCTGTTCATAAATGTAACCATGATGCTATGGTCGAAAACACAGCTAAAAAGTTTTTTTTTTTTTTTTTTTTTTGTAGTAACCAGCAATTGAAAAATCTGCTGCAAAGTGGTTACATAAAAAAGCCATTTCTCCCTGATTTATTAAATCAGTTTCTTTTCTTTTTGGTATTAATTAATTTTCACTTATGATTCATGATGATTGATGAAGGTAATTTTGATATTTTCTTTTTGGGGTAGTTCAGGTTGTAAAATGTCAATATTTCTTGTGAACTTACACTGTAAACAAAAACAGCCAAAGCGTCCTTCAAAGTACATTAAATATTAAACTCTCTCTCTCTCTATATGTATAAGCTCACATAATGAAAAATTTGTATTAATACTTACTCAATGCTTTTACTCAATGATCATTTCTAGACAGATTAAATGTAAAAATTCTTAGATGAGGGTTTAAAAGGTTTTCAAAAACATATTAAATCAATGTTTTTTTAAGCTATACCGACTTGTGTATAAACTGTTGGCTTTATGGCTCTCCCCCCAAATTTCTTCTCTGCACCGTATATATATCTTCTATAATAATGACAAAAAAAGGGCTACACTGGAACTTGTTTAGCATCACAATCCGGTTTTAGTGCAGGCAGCAGAATAAAATGAGCGTGGACCACAGCATTCCCACTGGAAGACTTTATCACACTTTGAAAATCTTTATGCTGATTTATCTGAAATTGCTGCGACTGGGAGACAGCAAGTATAACACCCTGCCTTCAGCCAAAGAACCAGGGAGTGCATGAGGGTGCTTGCTAATGAAGAAATTACCTCTGGGATATACTCGGGTCAGCACTACACAATCGCAGGCAGCACCAGCAATAATAATCACTCAGTAAAAGCAATGGCTCCTCTGCAATGTGTCATTTGCCTTCCCAACAATTATTTGGATTAATTTATTAGTCGCACTGTTGCACAGAAACTCGCCGTTGCTTTAACAACCCTAACAGAGCATCTCCACAAATCAACTAAATAACAAAAGATCCCTTCCACAAATCTGCAGTATTACCAGCTTTAATCTAAACCAGTCAGTTGAATTAGCCGACCAAAGCCACAGCCTGTCAGGTTGGTGCTAGCTTTATAAATGTTGGTTTAAATGCTGAAGCTGACTCCTGCGCAAAGTTCAACGAGGAGATGTTGACTGTGCCAGAATATGGCTATAGGCAAGGCACCCTGTCTCTCTGGATCTTTTCTTTCTAAAAAGCTTAAATAAACAAGTGCCACAAAGCAGAAAAGTACAAACAACACCAAAAAAAAAAGTAGTAAGTGGCGGAAAAATGCTGATATAGACTATGAGAAAGAGAAATGTCTGACCCTGATGGGAAACTGGAAAATGTTTACGTGAATGGACAGCTGGAGTTATTTTTTTTTACTCTTTTGACTGACAAAGTCCATTTTGGTTCTGCTGTTCATTTCTGGAGTCTGGAGATGTCCTGCACAATAGCATGACATATTGACCTTTCCCATCACAACAGCTATGGTTTTCACTCACACCTCTAAAAACATAAATCATACTGCAGGAGAAAGCTGAGAGAGAGATAATTAGTAAAGAGGGGCAGAGCTGGATTCAACATTACTTAAATTAAGACAAACATTAATACTGAGGATTTAGCACTTTTGGTAGCATGATTTATTAATGCATAAATTAAACCTCTTTTACACTGGAAAACATTATGATGTTACAATGTGCTGCTAAAAAATATTTGCCCAAATAAATAACTGGTTTTGTCAGTAAAATGGAAGTCCAATTTTGTTTTGAAATGTATGGACTGTGTGGACAAAAACAGCATACATACATATGCAAATGCAAAGCTTGTCGCATCATACCAAAAAATACTTAAGGCTGTAAAGGTGGGTGTGAGCGTGATTTCACCAAGTACAAGATATTCATGGATCAACATCCTTGTTGATCCTGGAACAACATTCCAATCAACCAATCAGAATTGAGGAATAACATTTCTGGAAATATCTGTTTTAGGCTTATAATCATGATTTTAGGCATACATTTTGGGTAGGGGTAGGTTTAAGGATAAGGATTATGATAAGTATATATTTTTGGACAGTAATGTTGATCCAGGATCATGTCTTACTTAGCAAAATCATGGTGACCTGTAAATGTGGTACTTACAGTAGGTAAGTTTAATATGTATGCAATATACTTATTTCAGGGTTTTTAGTTTTTTGTTTAAGTTGAGACAGTTTTTACTTTGCCATTATGGTGTATAGAGTGCAGATTTAAGTGGGAAAAAGTAATTCAAAGGAGTTCAACGTAAGACTGTAACATAAAATATTAAAGGAATGAATACTTTTGCAAGGCAATGTGTCTTTTTCGATTTGTCTAAAACCCTGTGACGGGTAGGTTTAGGGGTTGGGGTTAGGTTAGGTTTAGGACATTCGTACAAATTCATACGACTTGGCTACTCGTAAAATACATACGATTTAGAAGAATATGAATTCGTACGAGTGAGGTCGTATGAATTTGTACGATTAGCCACCTCGTAAAATATGCAAGAATTGCCGTGAGATCAGGTTGGCTGGAGCAGGGTTTGACACCCCTGATATATGAAGAACCTAGCCCATGTTCCCAGGAACATGAGAATACACAATTTGGCCATCCTCACTGCAATGTGTGCTCCAACCAGCACTCGTTTAGCGATCATACCAAAGAGCTCAAACCCTTTAACATCCACCGCTAGTATAATATCATCTCATTTGGTTGCTCTTTCATTACCTTTACCTGGCAAATCTCTTGAGCCAACTGAGGGAGCACACCAGCAGCCCCTTTCACTTCCCTTTAGTTAGAACTTCAAGCTTAGAGAATACAGGCACCTAAAATGTGAGCCTGCATTTGCAGTGGAAAGTGTGGGGGAAGCGTTGGGAAGGGTAGGCGGCGTATTATCCCATGAGAGCTTACACCGTATCTTTTATTCAGTGAAAGTGAGTGAACTCGGCTTGCTCCATTCATCAGAAAGCAACACAGAGGAAGAGCTCTATTCAGGTGGGATTCCTCCTTATACGTCCATAACCCCACAACAAAAATACTAGATTGTGGAGCCACACCGGCGGACCGGCCGTAATGTAAAGGGGGTTAAACTAGTGATTAGTTGATGCTGTGGCTCTGAGGGCCTAATGAGCTGTTGGACTCTAAATGGATCGCACACTTGAAGCAAATCAATATCTTTTCCACCAGACTAGCCGAGGAAGGGATTTCCTCAGGGAAGCTGAGGTATGTATGTATACCACATGCATTTTTAAATCATTGCTATCAGCTCAGTTACACGGATCACAAAAGCGCCATCCATGATTGCAACATGTGGAGATCAATATCATAGAATAACCTTAAAATCAGTGGGAATTTACGCTCATTGAAATGGCAGAGAGCCAGCCAGCTTGTCTCCACTGTAAGGCTATTCTCGTTTGTTGTCTTTCCCGAAGCCGCTTGGACAGGAAATTGAATAGGGGAGAGGGGGGAAAAACAAAGCAGAATGGATGTTCTTGTTGGCGGCGGTGACCCTTTTGCTTTCCATTCAATCCTCCAGTCCAGTTTCTACTGCACTGTAACACTCTGTTGCTGGCAAGTGCTTTTATTTTCTCTCAATTTTTATTTTCCTGCTAATCTGTTAAGTCTCTGTGCCTCACTCGCTCAAAACATTTATTAGAGCATTCAAAGAACCTCGCTGACAGAAAATCTGCTCCCCTGTCTTTCTGAGTTATATGACGGATGAAAAGTGAATTCTGTGTCTGAATTTCGGCTCAGAGAAAAGATTTGTTTCAGAGACGAGATTTGCTTCATGGTCCATTGGTGATCTAAGCATGTTTCTTTTTAAGCTCAGTTTGTTGTTTGTGCCATATGTCATTGGCTGAACATGTAGGAAACTAGTGAGAAAAATCCCACAGCGAACGGTATCACCCCAGTATCATTTGTATTTCCAGACTTTTATACATAGCCTAATATGCTTCAGTTTTGTTTTGTTTTGTTTAAGAAATTAATCATATTCAGCAGGGATACATTAAATTGATCATGCTGAAAATATTAAACGTCCCTATTAAAATAAAAAAAAATATTTTTCAACTATTCCTTTTTTTTTTTTGCATATCAGAATGATTTCTGAAGGTTTGATGTAATGGTGAAAATATTGTTTTGAAATCATAGAATTTTTTAAATATATATAAATATAATTATATATATATATATATATATATATTATACATAAAAAAAACTTCCATTCTTCGTATGCTGGCAATATGTTAATAATGAAAACAAAAAATGTGTTTTTGCTAGAACCAGAAGCTCCATATTGAATCATGTTGATAAGTTCCCTGTCCTCTTAACACCAAAAATGCATTTTCACCAATCAGCTTCCATCAGACCACTCGGTTATGATGTGCACTTGGGCATTTTGTCTTATGCGTAATGAGTCTATGTCAGCGCAAACGTGCCACCACATAACAGGACAGGCCAATCCATCAAATTCCTTCCCAGCATGCATCTGTACTACTCTTTAAAATGCATAAGGTAGCTTTGGTGGAACTCAGTAGAAAGTGTGTAGAACATGTATAATGCCAAGCTCAATCAAGATAAAAAAACAGCTGTTTGTTTCAACTAAATATATTTGTCATTTTTCGTCCACGAGACGGAGAGTCAAGCAAACTGGACAAGGACTACAAGAGGTGGAAACTGTAGATTCGTAATAACCTCCATGAAAACTCCTCTCCCTGAAGAAAAACTTCATTCCTTTGTCTTCCTCCCATAAATCATTTCAGCCCAATGTCAATGTCAGTTTGTCGGACACTTTGAAACACCGAACATGACTTTTCTTACACAGAGCTCAAAGGAAACCCTGGTTGCAGGACGGTTTCTCTGGAATACAAATTTTAGATGTCTGTTTGTAGAGGAGTAGAAATGTCCACAGCTCTTCCAGCTCTCCCGAGAATTCTCTTATGACTCACAAATCATAACGTACAGCAAACAAAAGCAGAAAACACTGACAAAATAATATTTATTTGGTGACAAATGAGAAGTTAAAACTGAAATGCCAATATAGAAACAAAAAAAAAAGCATTTAGTCATAAATGCCATGTGACAAATCAATCAAAAGTGCAAAATTACGTCATAGCAATGCTGAATGGCAGATGGAAATGCAAGAACACAAAATGTGACAAACTATTTTCCAATGACTACTCTGAGCTGTGACCTCAAACGGAGCAGACTGGGGAAAACTACTTTTAAATGGCCGCCAATGGAGTAAAAGATAGTTTTCAGAACCAAATGGTGCAGTTTGGGTACGTTAACCAACCAAACCTTGACCCCTTTATTCTAAAATTGTATTTAAAAAGTGCTTGAGCATAATTCATAGCCTTGGCTACTGTTCTTTGGGACAAAATACAGCCACTATTGGTTAAAGTGTATCATTTTGTCGTTACAGCAGATACTTCAGGTATTTCTTCTCCTCTGATACAGCGTTATTACTATAATTAAAGCATCATGAACAGTTTGGCATAGTACATCTATGGAAATGGGCCATAGAAAAAAAAAAGCTGTTAGAAAAATGTAGCTTTTAGAATAATGTTAGTCCTTATTGAGCGTTATCTGCCAATAGACACAAACATGAGTCATCTTTATCGAACAGAAGAAGATAAAAACCTGCTATCTTTAGACAAAATATAAGAAAACAAAACGTAATGGATTAGGAAAGAAAAGGATGTTGAATGGTAGAATTCTGTTCACACCTCTGTATATTAGTCCTGCATCTTTCCTGTTTTCGTGCTGTTGAAAAGATAGTAATTACTGCAAACAGGATCTCTAAATCCATACTGTGATGCTAGAATTGTTTTCTTCGCACAACGCTGTATAATCATCATATGGTAATTTCAAGTCAATAACAGAAAAACAGAGGGACCCATCAAACCACTACAAAATATAAATGTTCAATTCTTGTTTTTAATAATGATCAACTTCAGGTTTGAAGCATGTTAAAGTCATATTTCAGGTAATTCCCCATATGGCGAGAATATGGGCAGCAAGTTAAGCATGAATGTGATTCTAAATGTGAGTCATTCAGCTAAATATATAAAAGAAAAAAGTGTTTTGTTTGGCTACAGAAGTATAAAATACATATGATTCAAACATGATTTGATCTGAGTCTTAGGGGTTTTTCTATCATCACCAAAGGTGTAAATGTGATAGAAGTGTTTTGTTGCAGCAGGTCAAAGTAAGAAAACAGGATTTTTTCTTATTTAGTTCTGGCCTTAAAACGCATCCACTATATTCATTTCACAGCATGCTTTCTATCTGGACGGAGGAGTCGCTGCCTCATTGGCTTTTACAACTTCATAAAAATTATGCAGTTATTTCTTTTATCAAAATTACTAACCCTGTTACTCTAAATGGCACTTTGTTCATTGAACTGTGCAGATACCCGAAGCCAAGTGATCTTCAGTCCTTTCGTTCAAAGTTAGAATGGAAGAAGGACGGTGGACTTGAGTCAAAGAGAGTTTGAGTTTGAGGGAGAGAGCGAGACGACTGCCTCCATACTTCTCTATTACAAACTGAAGGGGTCACTACCAATCAATAGCACACAAAAGAAAGGCAATTTATAAATATGATCACGTAACACAGATGACTTCTTTTATTGATTATTAACCTTAAGTAAACTCTGAAACTGCTTCAGCTTCCATCATTTCCGTCATCGTTTACTCTTCATCATATCATATAAGCTTGTTTTGCGTTGAACCCAGAAGAATACAACTAAAATAACTGTGCAGGAGGTTATTTTCCCATATACAATTATAATAAATTACTTCTATGCAGACTCTGAAAATAGTGCATAAGATGTATGGACCACTTTTAAGCTGTTTTCATAAAGAAAGCCTCGGGCCTCATGGGGACTAATTGAAATGTACGAGAACTATTTTTCTTCCGTGTTCCATGGAGGAAAGAAAGTCATACGGTTTTAGAACTACATGATGGTGAGTAAATGATGACAGAATTTTCATTTTGGGGTGAAATATTCCTTTTAAGCAGTCCCCAGATCCCCAGCTCAGTCAAATGTTTTCCATTCTATTTCCCAACCAGAAAGCATTGAGGTCATTATGAATCTAATATATAAACTAAATATAAATCCTACCTCCAATTTCTCAGCAAATAAAACCACCTTTCACACGGAACATAATCAAATCTGCATATGACTGCAGTATGTCTCAGTGACCTTTTCTTAGACTCAATGACAGCCAATTGTTATCTAACAATTCACCATCACTTAAGGATACACATACTGTAAATAAGCCCTGGTTACCTTGGTAACCACGTCCTTTAAGTCCGGTGAGGGGGGAATTACAAAAGATTGACTAATAAAAAGAAAAGCAAGCATACTGACCACCACCATGAGAACGGCAAAAATTTGAGCTGAAATCCAGGTAGGCTTAACGGTAAGACGTCTGGCTCAGGAAGCAATTCTTGTCCTTGACTTTGGCTTGCTCCCACTGTATGAATTAGTTTGGCCATTCGCCTCAGAAAAGAGCGAGTGCTTGATCCTTAGGCACATAAAAACATGAGCCAAATTCATACGTTGCAGTCCGCATATGCTGTACTTGGAAGTGCACTGCTTTACAACACCGTATAAAATATTTCAAATGATTTAACTAGAAATTATATTCGAATAAAATAATCTGTTCTTTATATGAAAGGAGTGGCTATTCAGAAACAAAGACTCATTAAAAATGTTATAAACACAAAACGGATCACGAGGAGGAAAGGAGCTGATGTTATTAATGTAGCTACGCTTCCCCACTGGTGTTCTAAATGTTCTTAAACGCTGAGGTTCTGGGAGAAAAGCCAGCGCAGCAAGTCTGATACTATGACAATGGATTTACAAAGAAAAACGAATGCGGACAACAGTACTCTCAACTGTAAGCACTTAAAGGCACAATGATATATGTAGTAGGTACAATGACCCAGCCACGGACAATTACTTTGGAGTGGATCCCTAGGGATGCTTTCCACCTGTTTATCTGCAAGTTTACTGCTAAACATCTGTAGCACACTATAATGTATAAACTGCATTGTTTAATGAAAACATGTAACACTTTGCCATTCATGAACATTAGCTAATGCATTAAACATCAGCAATTAATAATTCTTTTCGCTAAAACATTTATTAGGTCTAGTGCCAAATTTACACTGCAAAGGTGGACCAGAAATGCTTCTGAAGTGGCATTTAGGTGTCTTTATATGGACTGCTCAGAAGTGGCATGAATGCATTTACACTGCATTTGCAACTCTATACTTTGTAGAGGGCTCTGAAAAGGCTTCATGCTGAATTTGGAGCAGCCACAGAGCAGCCTTAACTTGGATGAACTATATGTTTCAACGTAATGTAATAATATGTATAATATATTAGTATATGTCTCATAGTAACATTAATCTGCACTTATTATGTACTTATGTACTGTATTATTATGTGCTTACATCATATGATCATATTGTATTGCAAAACACTTTATCACTTGAGGTGGGATATGGGTAAGGTTAGAGACTGGTTTGGTGGTGTGGGTAGGTTTGAGGGTTGGTTAAGTTGTACAGGACAGTGTAAGTGTAATTATAAATGTAATTTCAGAAGTTGAATGTAATAGGTATTTTAAACATACTGTATAAGTACAATGTAAAAACATCTATGAGTGCACTGTACCAAATGATTCATTTAAATGTAAGTAGTGGGACCGTTTACTTTTTTTACCAACTTAACATAAACTGCATGCATGTTATTCATACCACAGCCAAAAATCTTCATTTTTAATTAATTTATTCACTTTCTCTCATAATGCTGGCACATTATGATGAGGAGTAGAAAATGTAGTACCTACTTTCCTCCATTTACATACCATAACAAAAATGGGGTACAAATGTGAATTGGCTAAATAACACTGTCAGTGTTCAGGAGTCTACTACACAGGCTTAAGTGACCAGGGACTTGACAGCACATCTAGCAAAGAGTCCAATCTAATAAAAGAGCTAAGTATTACAGTCCCTATCCTCCCCACCCAGCCCTCCAGCGCATCCACGCCAGAAGGAGAAATCAAATAAAGAAATTTGAGTCAGAGCGAGTGGACTTTAAAGCTGCCAAACAATCATTTGCAGTCGCCTTGGCAGACAGCAGGCCAATATACTGAGCTCATATGCTGTCTGTCTCTCTCCAACCCATGGCTGTGTTCTGCTATTGAGATGCATGGCTGCCTGACTTAATAGCCTACATAAGCATTGATGCCTCCATGCCTGCTGGACGTTTACTGAGATGCAGGTCTGACAGCGCGGGCCTGTTCATCATTCTGACACTTCATAAACACAATGTTGCCTTTAATTGACAAACGAATGGATTCTGGGTGTGTCAGCCCGTCGGACAGCACTGATCGGAGGGGGTGAGGAGTGGGAGTCTGTGTGTATATGAATGTGGGGAAGCATGTGGGTGTCTGTGCATGTTGCCAAAGCAATTTAGGACTAACAGCCAAAGCCATTATTCATTTAAGGGTAATTTATGGATACTTCCCTATAAATAATCAATTAACCTCATTCTTTCATAGCGAGTACTGCCTGTCACAGGAACCATCATGAACCTAATGCTGCATTACGAGTTCAGGACCACTGGAACTGAATGATTAAGAGGTTAAGAGTTAAGCATCAGATTTTTTAATATTCTTAAGCTATTATTTGATCAAAAATACAGTAAAAATGTTTATATTGTGAAATAGTATTACACTTTAAAATGTTAGTTGTGTGTTTTAGTGGATTTTAAAATAGAATGCAATCCTGTTTAGCCTTCAGAAATCATTTTTTGTTGAAACTGATTGTTTGTGATCATCTTTGCTGAATGTCTTTATTAGTATTAAATTCTTATAAAATATATCTCACCATGTCCAAACTTCTGAACAATAGTATATAAGCTATTGGACTTTTAATTTGTATTTTAAATGTTCAGATTTATATAAAATATAAAAATAAAACCTCAAAGCACCAACACATACACTATTTCATACACTAAATCCTTGTCATAAAATACAATAAATGCTTAAAGGAATTATCTGCACACCTGGGGAATGTAATTACTGGAGGAAATAAAAGTAAAGAATAACGCTTTGTAAATGAATAGAAAAGTCAAAACAAGTGCAGTTTTTTTTGTTCACAAATTTTTCAAGACGGGGAAGCGTCTTTTTTCATTTTTAAGTGAAAGGAGAAAGGCAGAGAGAATAGAAGACAGGATGAATGGCGTGAGTCATGAGACATTTGTTCTCGGTTTCCTTTTGCTCATCTCCTGTCTGACTGTGTGGAGCCGAGCCACCGTGACAAAGGCTCGCTGAATGCTGAGACTGAGAGAGGAAGCTGGGGCACAGTGGATGAAACACTGGGGCTGCTGGGCCTGAATGAGCCGGCATGTCTCTGCTGGACGCTGCTCTACAGGCTCTGTTCCCTTGGAAACCTGTGTGCCACAATCATAGACTGGAGTGAAGGCTGACGAGCAACACAATGTGCTCTCTATGCCCAAGAGGGTCACTAGATTAAGTCACCTATGGCATTATCGTCATGCTATGTCAAGCATCAATGCCCAAGAGAGTAGTAAAGCCCATAATACAAATGTGCATCGACATGAACTACCAGGATGTAGTAAATAAATTTGTTAATGAGAATCCCCTTTCAACATATCTATTGATTAGCATTAGCATTATAGCTGATGACTATACCTGATATCAGGCTTTTCTCTATCTGCATAATATGTGGACACAGTTAAACACAATTAGGGATACTATGCTTGACACTTTTTCTAAAGATTGTACTAAAGTAGACCTCAAATTTTTAAAGGATTTAAATCAATGGCGAATGACAGGAGGTGCTTTTTTTTCTTCAAGCTATTTTATTTATTCATTAATTTCCATAAATGTAAATATTTGCTATTAGTAATTTTCTACACTTTTAAAAATATGGTATTTTAAAAAAGCATATATATTTGTATATATATATATACACACTAATATTTATATATATATATATATATATATATATATATAGAGAGAGAGAGAGAGAGAGAGAGAGAGAGAGAG
>JAUCNO010001851.1:12384628-12396019 GCA_032353835.1 Enteromius viviparus
TATATATATATATATAGAGAGAGAGAGAGAGAGAGAGAGAGAGAGAGAGAGAGAGAGAGAGAGAGAGAGAGAGAGATTTTATTTAAATTAAAATGCTCTTCACACTAAGAAAAATAAAAAAAATGAAATGATCAAATGATGAATGAAAGAATGAATGAATGGCTGTTAAAATGCTTAACAAGGTAAAATCTTATGCTAACGTGTGTGAAAAAAGACATATAGCATGTCTTTGGTATAAACTTAATAAATGAATGAAGACTTCAGATGCACAAACCTCTAAGTCCATACAATTTTTCATTTAAATGAGTTTTCAAAGTCAAGCTTCTATGAAAATATAATTCAACTTTTCTAGACCTTCAATAACTGACTAATAACCTTTTCTTTGTTTTTTGCAGACTTGAAAATGAATAAAAGAAGTGATTATGAAAAAACTGATATCATTATCAAAATAACTGATAAGCACTGAAATAAAGGCAGGTCATTCTGCCTCTAATGCTTTTTTTTCTTCTTCTTCATGGGACATCAAAGTGTGCCACATTTATTGAAAGTGCCACTTACTGTACTGAAACCAGCCCTTTCCCTCACCTTTAGTGGATGATTGAAATTACACAAGGAGAATCTGCATACATTTTGAAAGTCCTTAGAGTGTAGCTCAGAGCTTTGCTCTCTACAAACATGCCTGAGGCTCTGGTTCGGTGCGTAGCTAATGGTCAGTGAGCCTCACTGCTTTCTTTAACTGCTCTAAATGAGATCAAATGTTTTGTTTCTCTTAAAGGCATAATCCAAGACTGCTCCAGTGACTCCAACTAATTAAGCCTCTGTTTAAAAAGGGAATTAAACACAGGGGGAATATGCAAATGGATGGTGGGGGAGGAATGACAAATCAACCCGGAGGGACTCCAGATGTCAGACGTTCCTTGAAATACGATGATCAATATTCAGCCTCATTTCCAAAAAATCCTTGCGAACCAAATCCAGTGGGTAAAGCGCCTTGTAGCCATCGATTTGGGAATTACTTAATGGTTGTCATAAGTCTGCAAGAATTCATTCGGGAGACCACACTGCTATCACACATGCACATCTATCAAACAAAAGAAAGGCAGCTAATTGAGCTGAAAAAAAAACAAGGCAGCATGACCCACGACGGATGAGGAGAAAGAAAAGAGGATAATACCTACCAGCCTCCTCATTGACTGAATCTATATTGTACGGTTTAGTTCATAAAACCGCTCCTGCGGGAGGAAAAATGGCCTGCATAAGCCTTTTCTGAGACCACTTTATCCTTATTGGCAATCAATGTAATTCTGTCATGCACGATAAATGCTTCTGTTATCTCCTCACTAGTTGATCAGCATCAGCAAACTCTATTTAAAATCTAATGATCTTTTTTGTATGTATATTGGAGGAGCGGTACATGAGAGGGACCACCAAGAATAATGATATTCATGTCAGAAACATGCTTAGGGCTAGATGGGTTGTGCAGCAATGCACTCCTCTAAGAGACCAAACACTGAGCGCGAGCAAGAATTTATCTGTGTTGTTGACATTTTGAATTTCTCAGGTACTGCTAGTGCAGAAGTAAGCAAGATTAAGGATAACATATTGTGTTTTAGGATGGATATTACTCTCATTGTTTTGGTTTTAGATCATAAAATCCAACGTGACACATTGCCGTGTGTCATCTGATTTTATAACTTTGACAGGAGGGCAGGAGGTGAATCATCACACTCTAAACACAAAGGAAAGATATGTCATTTGTTTCCTTCATAGTCATTGTTTTTCTGCTCTTTACTAGAGGTGAAGGTTAACATTTTTTAGCTGGGAAAATTGTTAGAGGACATTTAGGTCTGGCGAAACCAACTTTGTATTTGTGGTTCACTTCCTTGCCCAATGTTGCTCTAGGCAGTCAGTGATCCAATTGAACAAGCCATAATGGAAAACAAACAAGCTGCATAAAAAAAAAAAAAGACCCGTCTTGTCAATGCTCATCTGCCTCCTGAGACTCAGAAATGAAATGGGAAAGGCACAGTATGAAATCCCATAATTTCTACATCCTAAAAGTCCTTCAGGCACTTTTTTTTTTACCTTAAGTGCACAATATGTTCAAAATTGCATACTGTCACATAGCATCACACTGAAAAATGTCACAATTGCATGTTATTTCCTTCTGTCCAGTTGTCATCTAGCCAAAATTATTTACATTGCACTTTTATAAATTACAATTTTTAGTATTATTATTATTTTACAACCCACGTCCCACCCATATAATATGTGGAAATTTATAAAACAATTGAATCAAAATAATGAATTTATAAACAATAATAACAATTATTATTACAATGTTAGTCAGTTAGTCTTTTAGTATTTCAAAACAACTAGATTTTGGCAGATAATTATATTATTCTATAATGTTTGAACTTCTTTCCATTACAGCATATTTTATACTGCTTGTTTTTAACTGTTTCATAAGAAAGGAGAGAGAGGCTGTTGTGGCTAATGTGGCATCCCACACTCATAAACTTTAATTTGATATTGACTGTAGGAGTGAATTTTTGTGAGAAACATGAACTTCTCAGATGAACAAAGGGCGCCTTTGGATATATTCCATTTTTTTTTTTTTTAAACCGAAGTATCTATCTTTATTATATGACTCTTAAAAACGCAACCTGGGATCTGTTATATGTCTGTCTGTCTCAACTGTTTTTTTTTGTTTTTTTTTAGGGGGTCAGGGCCTTGAGCAAAGCACTTAACCACAGGTTGCTCAGTGGTTTTCTTTCTTTTTTCTTTTTGGCTAAAAGCACCTACTGAATGGCTACTAAGAGCTTTTTCTCAGTACATGGTGGCAAAGAGCCACATGTACAACACCAGTATAACAGAATATCACATTAATGGCCTGGCTGCTCTATGGTTCTAAGGACCATGGCTAAATATAGATTTTTTTTTTTTTAACAATGTTTCCCGAAAACATTCTTATTTGTTTTCACAGTCAGCTGTATGTACAACTCCTGGGCTAAAGAATGTGGAGTCTTTGGCCCAGACACAGAGAAATATTGCATAAAGACCAAAAATAACAAGATTCACGGTGCTATTGCAAAGACTTCTTTTGACATTGCAGTAGTGGATCAAGAATTTTTGTAGCGTTTAGTTATCCAATAGATCTGTGCTGAATCAATGATGCTTTAAACTCTTGCTATAAAATCTGAATAGTTTTAATATGTGAAATCTGCCCCACATTAGTATGTCCTGAACATTTCATCGTGGAGACTACAGTTTTTTTTTCTCCCTCATCAATATCAACCCAGGCATCTTTTTCCACAAGCACATACACCATCTAACAACCTCTGGACTTGACAGTACCATCACTCACTACAGGGATGCTAAGAATGAGACGAGAACATTTTCTGCCCCTGCTGACTGGGCGACAGATAAGGATGCAGCAGGTGAAGGCTAAATGATGAAGATCTGCAGCTATTCTAGTGAAACTGTAAATAATTAGCACCCAAAAGGTAGCAGGGTTGATGGAAGACGCCTGCTTGTGTCAAACTAATTCCACACTGCTGGATGAATTGACCCTGGTCAAGCAGAGGCTTGTTTCCTCTTGCAGTCAGATACTGTACGAAAGCAATATCCTCTAAAGCCCCAGGACATCTCCTAGGACAGGGATGAATATTTTCTGTTTCTTTTGGCTCACCTCTCAAGCCTGTGGTGTCTCTACTGTCCCTGGGGCTGAGACAGGAGACTATGGGGAAAGCAGGTGCATCTCCATCTGCTGAGGAGACACAGAATCCCATTTTGTCATGAATCCGTCCTTCCAGAGCTCCATCTGGTGACATCTCTAGCTTTTTTCTCTATTTCCTGCCTAGGTGTACCAACCAGGTGCATTTGCCTACTCGTCTATGTTGCCCTGGCAACAATATGCCAAAGTGTTGCCTAGTTGTCAAACTCTAGAGAACAATTTTAGTAATTAATTAGGACAAAAATTTATTAGTGCACATCTCTTTAATACTGATCTAATTGCAACTGTTTTAGACTCTCTAGTAAGTGCAAACCATCTATTAAATACAAATTGACAGCAAATGTATGCAGTCAACAAAGTGGTGGTTATGTGTCAAATCAATAATGGACAATTGGTCGGCAACTGTCAACCAACTGGGAAAAAGGTTGGGAAAGAAAAATCTATTCTAAAAATATAAAAAGTTATACAGTACAGTCATATGCATCAATATAATTAGGGCTGCCAATAGATTAAAACTTGTAATTGTGATTATTCACACTCTTGCATGTGAGATTAATCACGATTAATCACACACATATCATGAAATTAAGCATATTCCATTTATCTTGTTTAATATGTTAATTTTGTCATTATTTACTATACCTAGCAAAGTAAACCAAAGGATTGAAGGATGATTCTCACAAAACTGTATTTTCTGCAAGCTTTTTTTCAAGATAAGTTTAGATATATTTCAGGACACTTGGGAGACTCCAAAAGGACACCAAAAAAACAAATGTGATATAAGAATAATTGATTTTAAAATGTTAATTATTTGCATTTATTGTGTTAAATTGTTTTAAAGTGTTAACACGTTAATATTGACAGCCTTAAATACATTTTAATACAAACAATAGAACAATAAGTAATTTAGGGATATATATATATACTGTTTACATTAGGAGTTTAATGCATATCGTATACATCAAACAGTTCAAACATGTTCATTTTCCAAATCAAAGTGATCACCCTTATCACCTTGTTAGTGGGAATTGCTTTTCCTTGGATAACCTCCCCTTCAGTTTCTGAGGTTAAGACCAAACGGCTATTAGCAGCAACTGATGTTGTCAGAATGTGTTGGATGCTTGGTGACTCAGGGGCGGTTGATAATGAGCTCAATTGTGGTGTTTTTCGCCTCAGGTGGGGCAAAGGTGCGAAATGTGATGGTTATGCTAATTCAGGTCAAGATCTCGAGTCTGGTACTCAGTGAGGATTAAGGGGCCAGGCCCCCCTTCGGGACTTCAATCTCCACCCCTGCATGTAAAACTGACTGGATTGTCAGAGTGCACTCAGACAGAGTCAAGATGGAGCTTCTTTGCTGGGCGTGGGTGGCAATCTGTAGATGACTGTACCAAGACCAGCAGACCATGCTCCGTTCAGTCAGTCTGACAGAAATCATGTTGATCTCAAGTGTCGTTAGGGACCTCGCTTAAATAAATGGAGTCAATAGTCATTCAGGAGGCAGCGAAATCAATAAGCTCAAGACCAGCATGGAGGGATGTGCTCCAACCGTGCCTTCAACATCAATCTGCCATCTGAAGCATACGAAGCGTTACTGCAAAGTGCTTTAAAAGAGACAAAGATTGAAAACAACTACATAGCACCTTCAATTCACACTTTCTTTTAAATTTAGTTTCCCATTAAATCCTGCTTAAAGTACATAAAGTGCACACTTCTTTTACACTCTGTAGTAATTAAGGCTAGCATACTTGCTTTAACACTCCTTGAGTCACATTCATTTCCCTTTATAGTAGCCTATAGGCTTAATTTAGCCGGAAGTAGTATGATTTTAATTACAAAATAAAGGTCACTTTTATTATTGTGGTGGTGAGCTCAGTGGCGTCTCTGGAGTATTGTTTATTGCTCTGTGCAAAAGTGTTCCCTTTGGAGCTGAAGGTCAGGTGTCTGCCTCCCAGTCAGGATGTCACCCAGCTCACATCGACCTACTGCTGCTGCTGCGGCATGTGCAAAGCCATCAGATCTGCCTGGGGAGAGAAATGCTCAGGCAACTTCTTTTTGCTAACACTTGCTTATTTTGGCTTGAAATTGTTGTTACATGAAGTTGAACACCTAAGGCCTCATGTGGCATGATTCAACACTCAACGTGAAATGAAATTCCAACAATTTTTTTTGTCTATGTGCTTCTGTAGATTTTACTGAGAACACTTAATTCATGTTTCATGTTTAATAACTAAATATAGTAAATAACTCATAATATTTATTCAATACTTCTGGTATCTAGTATTTATTCAGTACTATTCTATACTTCTGGTTAGACTGACAAACTGTTCTCTTCTCTGGAAATGTATGCAGGGTTTCTTCAACCGCTTGAATCCACTAAAACAGCGACTCATAGAACCAAGTGTCCACTTCACACGTTGTTTTAAAAAATCTGTTATATTCACATGTACCTTGCAAAACTCAAGATTGAAGTAGCTAGGAAATCAGACTTGCACCATATCCTTTTGACAGGAATCATTTGCTGTTGATATGGACTTCACTGATCGCACTTGACGGGTAGTTTCAGTAGTGCTGATCAGTAGTGTGGGAAAATTATTTAGTGTATTTCAGAACAGTGCGTCGTTTGCATTAGTGGTTAAGAAAATGTGAGTGTGAACCATTAATGAAAAAACAAATTCTCAGTTCCCAACCTTAGATTTAGGAGAACTACGATCTAAATGCTGCACAGTAGAAAAAAAACCCATGTCAAGTAAGGTTTTGTGCGATTTTGAGGAGATCGTTACATCTCAGCAGGAGCTCAACAGTAAAAAAGTACCCAGGTGGAGCGAATAGTGGGATTTCTTAGATTCACATTCTCTTTCACTGAGTCAATTATAAATATGAATGCAGAACTGTATTGCTTTTGTCATTTAGCATGTAGTCTGTTGTTTTACAGGACCCATCAGCTTCCTTTTTTAGATAAAAGGCACAGATACACACACTCCATTTTGAGGGGAACCAGGTGGACACTTGTCAAAACTCTGGCAGTAAGCAGACATTTTTACTCTCTCACAAAGAGACAGAAGATCTTTTTGTGCTTTAATGCACTTTAATGGCTGCATTTGTGCCGGGCCTGAGAGAAAAAAAGAGAGAGAGACCCTTTCATTACAATGTAGAGCAGCAGATCTGAGGTGAGCAAGACTCCATCAGCAACATGAGGAGGAAAGAGTGGAGAGAGATAAGAAAGACAGAGAGCGAGATGAGGAGAGATTGAGAAGAGCGTGGCATTGCTACATAACGCGATCAGAAACAGTTCTTTTATAACCTCTCGTCACTTACATTTCATCAAACTCCTTTCTCTTATTTCATTTCGCTTTTATTACTTGTCTGCAGAGACTGTTTTTCGCCTTCACTGTGGATGGATGTAATATTTATACCTGTCACACACACAAGGGCCAGAAAAATGAGAATATCTCCCCAGCAGAAGAGACGCGATGGGGCTACAATGTTCGGTGGCTGCTGTCAGCAAAACCTCAGCAATGTGATTCCTGACCCTCTCTAAATCTCCTCATATCTTCAGACTGGCACAAGAATGAATGCTGGCAGATAGCAATCTCATTACTGACCTCTGTGCAGTGTGTAAAAGCACACACATACACACACAGTCTGCTGCTCATGTGCAATAGCTTTCCATGAAAACACTCATGGACACTCACATTCACCCACACACAACCGCCACATGCAGAAATCGTTGTGCTTGCAGGAAGTCTCTGCCCACGTACCCAGTGCAAACCACGCCAAAGTCAGCGCCTAGCGACAGTGACACAATGATGATGACATTGCCATGGCAACATACTCCTCGGGTCTCCTGCAGCAGTGGAGTGAGAGCGTTGAATACCCTGGACAGTATTGTCAAGTGATGGAGACCTTTTGGAGAACAAAGTATCAGCTGGGTCACACTCTACTTCCTGTTGCTCTGCCGAGTCGAACGGGAGACTGACAGAAGTCTCCAAAAACATTCAGTCCAATAAAATGCAATTAAAAGAATATTTTGAGTTCATTACAAGTTTAATTCAGTCGACAGACTTAATGTTGATTACCGCACAGTTAAAAAAGCAGAAATTGAGGTTAAACAGACACACTTGCAATGGAAGTCAAATTAGCCAATTTTTGAAGGGTTTAAAGGCAGAAACATGAAGCTTAATTTTTTCTTTTTTTTCCTACATTAATTATTCTTTTTTAACTTGAGTATTTTTTTAAGCTGTTAAAGTTGTGTAAACCATTATTTTGTGGTATTACAGGGTTTATGCTGTTACATTATGACAACAAAGCTGTAAAATCAGACATAAATACACAAAAAAGATTAGAAAGCTATTTTGTTAAGCTACAAAACAATTGACTACATTTCCCACATTTTTGCAGAACTACACATACACATACAGTTCAATGCAATTTCCAGCTGAAATAAACACTAGAGTCAGTAAAATGGTAACGACTTGATATTTCACTTGTGAAAGTGTATGTGCCAGAAGCTAAATAATTTTTCAGATATGCCTTCACAGGTTGTTTTTTTTTACAATGAGCCAGGGTTGTAAAATCATGTTAACATACTGTCTTGTGTCTATAGAAACTATGAGAATTTTAATGTTTAAATTAATGGTGGGCCGTTATCAGCGTTAACGTGCTGTATTAAATGAGACTCTTATCAAGCCAAAAAAAAAATATCGGCATTAATCTATTCACAACGTTGTGTTGGGAGCTGGGTCTATACTACACAAGCTATGATGACTTTCACCTTGATATTTTAGCGTGGATGAATACCTAGCCAAATTGCACTGTAGCCCTATTCGGATGGAACTAGTTTTCTTAGCTATGTCTAAGCTTCGATTCTTATCACCTGACGTCCGCGATTTTCATGTACATGATTTGTGTTTATTACAGGAGCTGGGCGTCACAGAGATCATGCACTCTATGCGTGAATTGCTATAGTCATTCAGATTGATTACAATTAGTATAATCACAAATACAATGGTGAAGCTAAATGGCTAGTATAGCAAAACAATGTTAATGTGTGGTTACTTTAGTTCAACTATTGTTGTAAACCCAGGGTTAGGGTCAGAAACCTTTTTTAAGAAAAAGAAGGAACACAGGCCTACTGACACTGAGTACAAAGATAACAATAATTATAAAAGCGTCCACAACAATGCACTGATTACTATAAATGTTTTGTCATCTACTGCATTAAATTAAATTTGATCGGATTGGCTGTCATTGTTTTTATTGTTCATCATCTGCAAAAATAGTATTTTCAATTATATTGCTACTTATTGTTATTGTTTCATTATCATATAAAAATTTAGAATAATTTAACATTTTATCTATGCTGTTATCATTATCGTTATCCTCCTTGGTAAAAATGGAACTGGAGTTCATTTTTTGTGTGGTTACAAAAAATAAATACTACTGGTTGAGTTTACCTTGTATTGAACCTTGAACTAAATGTAAATCAGAATTTAAAAGCCTATGTAAGATTACATAAAGATGGTTTTTATCCACGGCAACATTTTATCAGTCTCAACAAGACCGAGCAGAATGTCATCTGTTTTCTTTTCCCGCCATGTTCAATCACAAGCACTTCATATTGGCACTATCCCTCTCCTGGCTGTCACATGGAAAGAAGTTAATTCAATTAAGAGACGTGAAAGAGTTTTTTTATGGTTCAAGCCCAGGGAGCTATTTATCGCATCTAACAAAAGCCAAGGAAGCCTCTGGACTGCATCTCCTATAATATTAAAAAACATCCTGACATTAAAACTCAACAAAGCAATCATCTCTCTCCAGAGACACTCTCCTGAGAAGCAGAGAGCCAGTAACATGGGCCCTGGCATTTAGAGTCTTCCACCGCTGCTGTGGCGTGAGCAGTGCTGGAGCATTTTTAATTAAATAAACTCAGGCTGGGTTGATATGCTCCGTTTTGAAAAGTCACCTCATTAGTTTCAGCAGGAAGAGGCAAGACTGAGGTAGAGCCTGATTATAAACACTTTACGCAGCCTGGAATCAATTGAGATAAGATGGAAGAGCAGACGGTTGTGGTTAGGAGTATTTTTAATGGTTGCCATACCTGTGTTCACTTGCCACATTTAAAGGCCTTAACTGTGAGAGCTATATATAGAGTTGATTTTGAGTAGTAAAAGAACTGATGTGCTTCTAGGAATGAACAGTGCCTGACATGTATGGTGCCAGAAGGTTGGATGAAAGAGAAAAATGGTCAGAGGTCACTGGATCTGATCTGTGTCATAATAGAAGGATATGCCAAAAGGAAGTATAATGAAAAAATAGATACGGGCAATTATGGAACCGGGTCATCGTGCGACAGGCCAAAATGATGAGTAATATTACTTCAGACCGCAAAAGCACATTTCTGAGTCAAATATGAGATTACAGACCACCTAAAGCTGCAGTGCAAATAAAAACACTGCAGCAAAGCATTTGAATAAATAAGTTCAGAGCAGATCATCATGTGATGATGACATCTACTATGACAAATGTCGTTAATCTTCGCATGATGCAGGGTGCACGCAGACATGACACAAACCATATACTCTAAGCTGTGGCAAAGACTGCATTTTAAAGTGTTTACAGATGTGTTTTGGTGTGGTACATGTGGCCAGGGGCGATTCTGGGATTTTAGCCTTAGGGGCTTGAGCCCTTTACAAGACTTGTGTGTTGCACTGGTCTAGAAGGACTGCTTCAAAACTGTTGGTTTGAAATGGTTTGACTATATTATAAATAAATAAACCATTAAAAATTGTTAGTGGGCCCATATCAATGCAGTGCATTAAAAAAATATTTAAACTGTGCTTGTTTCACAATGATGTAATTTTCGTAATTATCCTACTTAACCTAACTGAACTGAATCTGACTTGATCTGAATTACTATACAGCTGAATTTGAATCTTTTATTTTTCTGTTTATAAACGTAAAGCAGTTTTGTAACAATCTGTATTGTATAAAGCACTATATAAATAAAACATCAATTCCAAAAAGTTTAAGATTCAAGCGGAAAGGCGAGCTAGCTGCTGATGAGGGACGGATGGGGGCAGGATCTGTCCCGCCTCTTATGCCCTAGAGAACATCTCTGCCCTTGGCTTGCCACTGAGAGGTGGGTAATACTAAATATAATGAACTTTGCAATTGTACAGTGACTGCTAAGGGAAGGATTCAGAGTGAAAGAATCTCAGAAGGCACTTTTTTTTGCATAGACTGATAGACAGTGAAGAATCACTTTCTATGTGCACATCCCACTGTGCTCCATTTTTTAGCATCATTGTATACTGAACTCAAAGTCTAACAATGAAATGAGTACATGAGTCTGTACATAGTATATAAATGCTATTTCTCACAAAAGGACATGTGCTTAACCTTGTCTTTTCATGCCTTGGCCCCTTGTTTAACCTCCAATTTCACATCTCTTAACCTTCAACAGTGAGCTAAGCGCTTATCAGAGGACTTACAGTAATGTAAGTTGCCTTCACTGCCATTAAGCAATGATGAATATGAAAGTTCACGATCTGAGGTTCAGCATTTTAAATAGGCTTCTAAAGATTGGTGTTGTGGTTTAATAGATGTATGTTAATTTACGTTCTCTCAGAGGGAAAAAAGACCTTTCAATTGACCCA
>JAUCNO010001851.1:12420548-12440200 GCA_032353835.1 Enteromius viviparus
TAGGCAGGTGGGTGACATTTATTGGTTTAATATATATAAATTTTGTCTTTCTAAAACAAACGATCGCTGAGAAACTGGAGGAAATGTAAAAAGTGTTGCAAGTGCCACCACTCTTCCCTACTCAATAGTTTACTCACCACCAAGCCATCCTAGGTGTATATTTCTTTCTTCTTTCAGACGTACACAGTCAGAGTATTTTAAATATAATCATCCTGGCTGTTCCAAGCTTGGTATGATTATATAGTGGCCTTTATTTTGAAGCTCCATAAATCATATACATCCATTGTAAACTAACCTAAACACCCTGGGAGCTTAGCACATGTCTTCTGAAGCATAGTGATGGGTTTATTTTTGATTTATATCTCAAATCACTCACTTCTTGCAATGGTTGTTTGGACTTTCACGAGATTCGAGTTCTGGCTTCTGACCTCTGACTTGACATATGGCGTAAGCTACATTTGTAACGTGAAGAGATTAGACGAACGAGGATAGAGCAATACTAAATGAATTAAAAAAGTTCAAAACGACTAGTAAAATAATATCAGAGGATTTCACTAAAAGAATGAATGTGACTTACGTCATACGTCTTCAAAATAATGTTCACCATCCACTATCATTACCATCTTGGAAAAGCCAAAATATGCAATAATTTTCTTGTTTGGGTGAACTATTCCTTTAAGTATTTGATTAAGTTCAAACCCATTACTTAGGATTTAAAAGCCTGACATTTTCTCTCAGGGGAAAAAAAATGTTACCGCATACTGTGGATCTTGAGATAGTTTTCTTGTGTCCTTCATGGCAATTTGGAAGTTGGGACAAATTGGGAAAAGACGTGGCTGTGGTGCATTAGATCTTCCAATGCAGCCTTCGAAGGATGCAGCCTTGAATTGAGATGCCTGTGAAGTTTCAGTCGCTATAATGTCTATTTGTTCAGGCAACTACATTTTTGTATGAATCCCATTCTACCAATTTATACAAAATCAGCACCTTATAAAATAGTTTTTCTGTGAGAAAGTTAAATGGCCCCTACCCAGCAAAACAACATCATAGATAGGACAACATTTTAATCTTGTTCGTTGTGGAAAACTATTTTCCTTTACGCAGTGTGTTTATGTTTGTTTGGTTGTTGTGTAGAAAGAAGATTAGATCGTAGTCTGTATGATCATGAAAGCCTAGATCAGAATCACTATTGTGGGTTGGTTTGCTGTTATCTATTGCAAGTAGTTTAGCAAAACCAGCAAATTAACATAATCTATTTTTTCAATGACGTGCGAAAATGTCGGAACACATAATGGCAGTCCTACTCTTACTCGTTCTGTTTGTTAAAAGCATGAGCGGACACGCACATAAAAGCAAACACTTACCCGACTAAAAAAAAAACAATATGTTGTGAGCTAATATATGCATTTAGCCAATGGACTGTTCAAATATACAAGCTGGAGGTTTGGACTAAGCTTTAATTTCCTTTGCTTTCCATAATGGAAGTCAAAAATACCTCTTCCATTTCCTGTGAGCGAGCTATTTCTGGAAAGCTAAAGCTGATAAAAGCATGATGCAGGTAGCAACACCCAGATATCACAAGCCATTTCACGTCCATCTTTGATTGTATTCCTAGAAGTATCAGCTTGCTTTTATTAAATGAAACCCATGCACTCGCTTAACATCTCTGCTTTAATATTGCATTTACCATGGATTATCACAAAAAGCTTTTCTGGAAAAAATGTCAGACATGGATTTTAGATAGAGTGTGTTTGAGTATGTGTTTTCTAGCCTAACCTACTTTAAATGTTTGGTTTTACCATGGCTGGTCTCCCTCAGACCTGTGGCTGTCTCTCTGTCTCTGAATGACAGGGTTGCAGGCGAAGCCCCCTACAGTCAAACTACAATGATTGCTGTGTTATTGCCCCTAATTATCAATTATCAGGACCAGACCGGCACACCTGCAACGGACTGCTGTAATAATAAACCCTGGTCATATTTTAAAATTGCAGTTCATTTCTGTGATGCAAAGCTGAAATTTCAGCAGCCATTACTTCAGAGTTGTATGATCCTTCAGAAATCACTCTCATGTAAAAATATATAATTTTTTTCATTATGTTATATTTATGAAATATTTTGTGTTGTACTTATAATAGACCATAATATTAGTCGGTTATGCCTTGGTGAGCATAATATATTTTGTAGGATTATGTAGAATGCCAAAGATAATTCAGTATGTGTGCTTGTGTGTACATATAGAACATTTTTACAATGAGGTTCATTGGTTAACTACTGTACATTAGTAAACATGAACTATTAATGAACTTCTAATAATACTTAATAATCACAGTTAATGTTCATTTCAGTGTTATCTTATGCATTATTAAAGGTTTAACATTAACAAATAAATATATATATATGTATATACAGTTGAAGACAAAATTATTAGCCCCCCTGTGAAATTTTTTTTTTTTTTTTTTTTTTTTGAATCTTTCCCAAATTTAACAAAAAGACAGTTTTATAAAAAAAATGTAAACCAACAGTAATAGTTTATTCAAGAAGACTGTAGTGTTTGTGATACAAATAGATATAAATGTATAACCAAGAATTTAAAAAAAGTCTACTGGTCAAAATCATGTCTCCCATCCTTCTTTCGCAAGTCTCTCAAATTCCTCCAGACTTGTTGGTCTTCTGGACTTTACTGTGACCCACACACTTTTTAATGGATTCATGTCTGGGCTTTGTGCAGGCCAATCAAGTACACTCACTTTGCTCATTTGGAGGTATTTCTTCACCAGAAGTGAGGTATACTTTGGGTCGTAATCATGCTGGAAGACAAAATGCCCACCCAAACCAAGTTTTCTTGCAGCCTGTCTGAGGTTGTCTTTCAAAATCTTCTTATAGTCATGTGTCCTTCAACCCTGACGAGAGTCCCAGTACCAAACGCACTAAAACAGCCCCACAGCATTATACTCCCACCAGCATGTTTCACTGGTAATGCTGTTCTTGGTGTTGAATTTCTCCCTTCTTTCTCGAAAACATAGGCAACATCTCTAGTTTTGTCTCATCTGACCAAAGGACACTTTTCCAGTATGCATCACTTTTCCCCAGGTTGTCCTCAGCAAACTTCATTCTAGTTCGGAGGTGTCTCTTCTTCAGAAGTCTCTCTTGGTCGGCAACCTCACGGTTCTCTCCGTGAAGATCTCTCCTCATGGAGTATCAATGATGCTACGAATGGTGAAGAATCAGCCCAGAACTACACGGGAGGAGCTGGTCAATGCCGTGCAGAGCGCTGGGGCCATCGATGTGGTCAGATGAGACCAAAGTAGAACTTTTTGGTCTCAACTCCATTCGCCGTGTTTGGAGGAAGAAGAATGATGAGTATCATCCCAATAATACCATACCTACAGTGAAGCATGGGGCTGGAAGCATCATGCTCTGGGGGTGTTTTTCTGCACACGGGACAGGACGACTGCACTGTATTAAGGAGAGGATGAACCGGTCCATGTATTGTGACATATTGGGCGAAATCCTCCTTCCCTCAGTCAGAGCATTAAAGATGGGTCATGGCTGGTTCTTCCAACATGACAATGACCCAAAGCACACAGCCAGTAAAACCAAGGAGTAGCCAATTCTCTTGAACGAAGTAAACTTTTCAACACCATGTGAAAGGATTATTTTTAACAAACTGATTTACTAGAATTAATCAAATTTTCCAATTCTCCATTTGGAAAAAAAATGACAGTTTAGAAAGAATCAGTTTGTAAGAATCAGTCTTATGTGTGAAGTTACATGTGGGAACACATAAGAGAAAAAAAACAGCATGTGGTTGCTTTAAAAAAGTGTAGCTTTTTAAAGGGATAGTTCAAACTAAATTAGTCATTAATTACTCGCCCTCAGGTCGTTCAAACCCATAAGACCTTTGTTTATTTTCATAACACAGATGAAGAAATATTCTAGCAAAGAATATTTGTGTGCAAAGCAAACAAAAATAATGATTTATTCAACAATTGGTCTCCTCAGCATCACCCTATAGTCCCATTTTGGAACGCACAGTATCACATACGTAAACAATGTGTGCAACGCATGTACGCGGATACATTGTTTACATGCAGATCAAAGGGTAAAAAACAAAGCACATATCCACGTATGGTGCTGCTGACACATAACAGTATATGCTCTTTATGATGCTCTCCAAAATGATGCTTTAAGAAATAGGAATTCAACCCTGCTCCTGGGGACTCTTTCCTGCAGAGGTTTGATACAACCCTAATCAAACACACCTGAAGCAGCTAATCAAAAATACAAAGGCAGGTGTGTCGAAGCAGTTTGGAAATAAACATTTGAGGACAGTGGGTCTGCACAAGACAGTACACTGCAAAAGACAAATTACACAGTATGTTTGCTTTGATTGTTGGTTTGGTTTCCTTGCTCTTTTTTTTTTTGGGATTGAACAAGATGTGCAAAGGAAATATTACAGCACACAAACCACAAAACAACCATTTTGCAGTTTGAGTTTCAGGTGTCAGAGCCTGTGAACGTACACAAAAAGCTTAACGCTCTGACTCTGCCCAAGGCTCCTGAGGCTGTTTGTGCTGAAGTGAGCTATCAGGGCATAGTTCATCCTTCCATAGAAATGCCTGAAAGCCGCATACCAGAAGTGTTCAATAATGAACACACTGTGGGTTGTAGCACCACATTTTAGTCTTTACCGCTCTCTATTTCCGTCTCCGCAAAATGTCAGTCAGGCCGCTCGCAGACAGGGTTATTTCTTGATGCACATCTAAGAATAAACAAATAAAAATGCGATAATCAAATCGTTGAGCTCCCGCCCACCTTTAAACACCCTTCTCCGACTTTCAATAACAAGTTGACGTGTTTCGCAGTGAAGCACATATCTGTGGCGCAATACATCCTAGATATATAGGAAATGTCTTGTAGCTCGGAAAAAAAAATGAGGGAGGATAAAAGGAAGTCGGAGAATTTTGTGCTCCTCTGAAAGCAGAACCCACCGGAGCTGGTTTGTTCTCAGCTCGGGTGGGAGTGAATTGCCAAACCTCAGAATAAAAGCTCTATCTGCCATTGACAGGCGTGATAGAATACTGCTGAGTGTCTCACCTCCAAATGGTGTCGGCTCACGCCTTTTATCCGACACTGTTAGCACGGTGAGATTTACACATACGGTACAGCGCTCCTAAAAGATTCTCTATGAAACAGATGGAGCCAGACTGCCCTTGGTCTCTCAGCCTTCTTCTTTGAGGTCTCCCAACTCGCTTTAATCATATCCAGCTTGAGATCAAATGGTGCACATTGATCGCAGCAAGTGAGTCTCACCATAAAGCGCTGGCAGAGCGTCAGGACCAAACATGATCCTCATTAGAGTAACTAATACTCGGAAATGATTCCTATAGCCCTCCCTGGCACTGAATGTATTTACACTGTGTTGTATAGAGCAAGCATGTTCACTCTATTGCATAAGCCTGGCAAACCGCACATGTGATATAAAGCTTGTGTAATGTCAGATTCAGAAAACGCTGATGCCTCCATCGCTACTACAGGGAATTGCACATGCTTTGGCCTGGAGGAGACAATTGAGAGGCAAGAATCTCGCAACTTAATATTCCACGCGAGAAATGCGCTCTACATCACAGCCACAGAGGGATTTTACAAATCAAGCCCACTTTCCCGCATTCTTAACAGTGTTAAGCATCTGTTAAAGCATCTATCAATGTAATGTGAGGTTAATGAGGTTCCTGTATTCCAAAGACATTATAAATATCTGCCTCATCATTCAAAGAAAGCCAGTGTGTAGAGCTGCATTCTGATATCCATGCTAGCGACTTTAAATGCGGTTGTGTTGACTACCAAGGAGACCCCTTCCTAAAGCCCGTGTTGAAATGAGCAAGATTCTCAGACGTTAAAATGTAATGATATAAAGAAGGCGATTCATTTCATCCCATCATGCTATAGAGACTGTGACCCAGTTTTGGATATTTAAATGGGGATTTGATATGAAGGGGCATATTAATTGGAACAGATGCCTTCTCAATTATTAACATCTCGCACAGTAGGCATGTATGAGCTAAATCTACCCGTTGTACATCTCATTCTATGCTCAAGACGAGGTCTTAATCAAGGGCCAAGGAGATCACATCATATTAAATGGTAATGTGAGCAGAGGGATGTTTTCCATTGAACTTTCTATCGACGGTCCCTCTGGCTGCAGACGATCAAGAGAAGCCTACAGCAATGCAGTTTTAAATAAATACCACTACATGGAGGAGAACAGTTACAACAGAGTGAACTTAGAACACTGAAGTTACAGCGAAACTTTTTATCCCCAATAGAGACAACAAAGGTGGAGTGAAAAGCAACTAACAGCTAAAATGTGCCCAATAATAATAACATTGGACAATAGCACACAAACATGCAGTGACACATTTGTGCTGAAAATGCGTGGACAGTTATTTTTGCACCTAACCTTTATTATTCAACATTCATTTATAGAAGTTTTGCTTTTCAGGCAATGCACTTTTGGAATTTTGCTCTTGCTCTAGTTTATCGTATTTAGTAAATATGTCATTAACTGCTGTAGTCATGAGAAACTAAAACAAAAATTAAATAAACTAATAAATGAGAATTAAAGAAAATAATTGGACGATAAGTTAAAACTAAACAATTAAAAAAAAAAAAATTAATGAACAAAAAAAATTCTAAAAGACAAATTTTTGAAAAATGAAGGGGAAAAAATTATAGATGAATGAAAATTCATCGTAAACTGCTCAAGCGAGTCATCAAGACATCTTCTCGCTTCATTTTCTACAATCGAAAGGTACTGTAATGTTACACCGCTGCAGTCACCATTATCACAGTGGAGAGCAGAGAAAAGACCACCATTTGATGTCTGCAAAATGCAGCTTCCCTATTACTCCTAGCAACACATTACATCCAATATCACCACCGGGATCATTCACATGGCCTGAGTGGGTAACAGCTGTCTTTATGTCTCCGTTGACCCAGGAAGTTTAACACACAGACAACTTCATAAAAAAAGAAACGTTGCAAAGTTTGCAACCCTGTACGTACACAAGAGATTTAATTCATCATTATCTGGATACAAAATCTTTGCCCTTCAGCCACATACAGTACCAGACGTGCTCTTAATAGCAAAGCAAAACAGCATATGGACGCATCCACAAAATCTAAACCCAGCACAATGCTTCCCCTTGACCTCTGAGCCCAAGCCCGCTGATTCTTCCCCAAATCAAACCGCTCGACCCCTTCCGCTCCAACTGTTTCTCTGTGATTCACGAGCTCCCGCGTTTGGACGGAATAGCATTGGCATGTTGTCCGTATATCAGAGCCCTACTCCAGGCCTGAGTGGCAGGGTGGTAAATTTCCTTTATGTTGTCATTACTTATGGTGAAGAGCTTCTCGTATCAGCAGCACCAGCTGCGTATGAGTTACTGCCATAGATCAAACTCCATGACTTCTTCTTGGGGCTGAAATAGCTGGCATAATAACATGTTAAAGCAAGACGAGACCGCTCAACAAAGAGTACACCACCTAGATGCTATTACTTATTGTCTTGAGCCTGTATGTCCTTGAGACGGAGAGTTTATCACCTAGCCTTGGGTAAATCCTCGTAAAAACATGGCAGAACGCATTAAAGTGTCACTGAAAATGTACCTAAAGTGGTCTGTCTCTAAAGAGCAAATCCACAAACATCCATAATACTTATTAAAATGGCATTCCTTCTTCTTCTTCTTATTTTACAATGAAAGTTACAATGTTCATTTGTATTCCACAGAAGAATGTCATACAGAAGATCAAAAAGCTGTTTTGAACATCATAAAGCTGATTAAATCATGACCATTTATATTTTCACTATCACTATCTCATTAAGAACTTGGAATTCAGGAAAGGCTGTTCATGTGAATCCCCCCCTCCCAACCCTCCCCCCCACCCCCCACCGTCCATGTCCGATTCCCTACTGTGTGCTCTCCACATTCTTTCCTCTCACTCCTTCCATTTCCTCTTCTTGTTCTTACAATGAGGACTCTTATCGTTTGCAGCTAGGCCCCCACTGAGAGTGTGAAGGTCAGGTAGATATAAACGTCTCACATTTTCCCCACACAACCCTGCAGGAATCAAATGGGTGTTCTACCCCATGAAGGTTTTATTCTAGGTACGGTCAAACTGAACAAAATGAAGCAAATATGAAAACATATCAAAGTATAAAATTTGGTGTAGGTTAATGGATATTGTGTCTGAAATACACATTTTTGGAGTACTTGAATTCAACTTGATCTGAGAAGTGTTAGCTGGACTGCTAAGAAGAAATGATTGCATTTAATGGTTGAAATGGAATATCAAGAACAGTAGATTCAGAACAAAAAAAACCTGCTACATAAATGAATCAGTCGAGATTTCAAATATGCTGTGAAACAAAGACATGGATTGGGAATAAGTGCATCAATGGAAAGTTGTGATTCACTTTTTACTTTAGTGAATACCTCTGAGATATTTGTAAGGCAACTGAAATAAAATAATAATAACTGGCAACTGAGAGTAACTGAAAGGTGTTGCCTAGGGGAAAAAACAGAAACTGTTCTCTTCGACAGTGGGGCATGTTGTCACATTATGTGGGTTAAATAGTTATAGCAGTTCACTAAGATATGACAACGCGCCTTCATGTCATTCCAAACTCATATGACTGACTTTCTTCTGTAGACCACAAAAGAACATATTTTGAAGAATGTTGGTATCCAACCAACACTGATACATTTCTCACAATACCTTCACAGAAGAAAGCAAGTCACACAGGTCTGGTTTAAATGATGTCAGAAGTTTCATTTTCGGTTCCCTTTAAGGAATCACTTGACATGTTTAATAGAGCCTGCCATTGAACAGCTTTACAAATATATAGAGTTCAGCTGTCACATGATTAAAAAGCCAGACCAATCAAACACGTATAACACTTAACAGTGCTACAGAAGGGTACATCTGTGCTTTTTAAGAGAAGAGATTGATGTTTGAACCAGGTCGTGATTATGCTGTGATTACATCTCATTTCATGTTAACCACATTCCCAAGAAAAGGTCAGAGATGCAGTCTCTCTAATATCTGTTTTGATCTGCTGCATTCTTTGATTCATAGAGAAGAGGAGATTTTGTGAGTAATCCATGATCAAAAGGGATCGGAGCGATTGGTATTACTGGGTAATACAAATATAAGGTGGGATTTAGTCTGTGTGTTTTCTTACTGCGCAGACTCTCTGTGTGGCAACCCATGAAAAGCAGAGTTGGAGTATAATAGAGATATTCCAGAAATATCAGCGGTTTGCAGAGATCCGATCTCTCCTGATACCGGTGCTTAATCTTCCCCCTATCTGGACGCTTGTCAATACAAAACTGTTTTGCCGTTAGACAGCGAGCGCAAAGCGCTTTTCAATTATGCAGCAACCTCTAGAGCTTCAGGACCTGCGATACGAGGAGCTAATCCTTAAAACTCTTTAGCCACTTGACCATCGTTTGTTGCTTCAAAAGACAGAGGCTGGTACGATTGGTCTGTGATAAAAAATTCACTACCCGTTTACTCGAAAAATCTCTCCTCATGCATTATGTAGGACAGTGAGATTTCCACGCCTGGAGCCTCTCACCATGTCGCCAAGACTGAGAAGAGAGCATCTGCTGCTGGGAAACTGCTGGCTAGAGCCGCTGGAAAACTTTTCGCCCCAGTGCTCCTCATTAACCTTCAACAGCTCTTTTACACTCGGAGGAGTGAGATCAGATGAATGCTGAGGAATCTCCCAAAACTGACTGATTGGGTTTTTGAAGAGATGTAACAGAATCGGTCATAGACCAAGGTCTTAATACAACACCAGAAGTCAAGACGTCCTTGATAAATAAATAAACATTCGCAACATCTCAAGCAGGACATAAATATCCTTTTCCTGAGGTTAGAAGAAAAGACCAATGATATTCAGAGAGGTCACTACCGAAGCACTCAAACATGAATTTCCATCCGAAGGAGCATATCTCGAGGGCGGGAAAATGTTTTCAACGTGGTTGATTTTAAGTCCTCTCAAGAGTGCGACCCAGGTGTCTTCTACCCCCTTCTGTTTGTCATTTCACAATCCCACTCTGTAATTGAAAGGCTCTGTTTGGCTTTACAGCCAAATAAGAAAAAAAGAAGAACTCTCCACCAAACGCATATATGAAAAGGTATTACATGTTTTCTCATTTTTCATTTATGAAAGTCTTGGCTTTCACACCAATGAGATATGAGGTGGGCATGGGAGAGGACAACAGGAAATCATTCTACAGGGAGGAAAAAATATGAGCAGGGACCATAAATACAGCCTCTTGTAGTATTATGAGATATGTTTATCCAAGAGGAGACAAGAAAACACATACATATATAATATATCTAGGTGCACCATTCAGAATTGAATTAAGAATGCAGTTCAATTTTGAGGTAAATGGGATGCTTGCTTTTAAGAACGCAAATATATTAACATTGAATTTAACAAATGTTCAACTATAAATTAAAATGTCAATAAACAAAGCATTGACAAAGCATAATTTTAAAGTAAAAAAACAAAAAACAAACTGAATTTACAAGAATGCATTATTTGTGTTTTATTGCTTTGAATTGCAATTCCTCTTCCAATCATCCCAATTACACTTCCAGTTCTGTTTCAGACATATATATTTATATTTAGATATTATACACTCACACACATGCACACACATTGGATTTCCAAGTTTTATTGGGACATTCATGACAAATCCACACGAGAAGTCAAACTGCAAAATGAAAACACCGAAAAAATGGAAGAAGTGCATTTTGTTTCATTTTTTCCATGTTTCAAGCATAATCCTCACTAAATTAAGTAAGGCTTTGAAAGAATGTTTAGATGCTGTCCTTGAAAACAAGAAAAGAATATGATTGTTTTTGCTCAATAATATGAATTGTAATTCATGTGAAAGACCAGACGATCACAATATTAAAAGGCAACCGTTTTCATGGCTTTAAATTAGAATTCACTGCTCTCTTCTGTGATTGTTCAATCTCGACTACAGTTTGCCTCTCCGCTTGGATTATATAACGCGTATCAATATGCACGGGCTCGTATGCATACCTAAAAATAAAGCACTGTGCACAATCACATGCCTCTTTCTATTGCAACCTATAAAATACAGTACCTACATAAACATTTTGTCTCTTCCCTTCCAAGGCATACTGCTCTGTATGTGCAGACTTCTTGGGGGGAAGTCAGGAATATCCACTTTGGTTCAGCTACTTGGCTGAAATTGCTTTTTATGATGGTGTGGCAGGCAGTGAATCTTTTTTATATGTTTTCTATAAGATATGTAAATGAAGTCAGAGGACAGTAGGATGGCGCTACTGTGTCTTAAAAGAAGTATGGGGGAAGTCCTCAGCCACGGCACAGCAATTTCACACCTGTCATTTACAACACGGCTACTCTAGAGAACCGTAAGACCCCGGGAGAAACTCTTCAAAGGGACTTCCTGGTCCTCTACTGCTCTACTCCGAGGTAGATTCGACACATGGCACTTTAATTTCACCCTCCAAGTGATCTCCAATCAGTGTTGCGATGCGAAATACGATGAGCAGATTTTCATAACAGCAAGTCGAGAAAACCAACGTGCAGAGACCTTTGGCATTACATTTTGCATCATGACTCATTCTCCATTTCCTAGTTTTCAACCTGAACATTCTAATTAACCCTGAAAACACGTTAAACTTATGATCACTTCACCTTCAGTGGCTCTCCAAGAGAAACTCGTTATTCATTCAGCAACAGGCGGGATTTAAATCAAACCGAATATGACGACCAGTCACGCCGGCCAGACAAGTGCAAGGACAATTAAAGAACTACGCCCTACAAATTAGCATTCCACTGTGACAGACCAATAATCGACTGTTGTAAAGTCAACCATTAATGTTATTGGATTTACTGCAGCGCCACAGATAACTGCCATTTTACAACTGCAGTAAATAAAAAACTAAATGCAAAAATCTACAAGCATTAACTACAGTCCCAGGCATCCGACAATAAAATCCCTAATTATACATCAACACCGTGATGATATTTCAGTGACGAAAACAAATAAAGCATGACGGCTGCGACCAAACTAGTTGAGGAAATGTCTTATGAAACGCATTCTAATGCATCTGTGCGTCCACCTGAATCGTTCGAAACAGGATGGCATTTAAGGAGTTGTGATTTTCATTAATATCAAGGTCGTGCTCCAAAGCAATTCCTTCACAAAAGACCTTCCGAGGCACTCAAGGACACTATAAGCAGCATATTTTCAGACAAAACTGCATTTGCATTACAGAAGGCGAGGATCTGAGCGCTATCCTCCTTATGATGAGTAAAAGAAAGCAGAGAGCAATCATTCCCCGTGGCTGGGGCTCGCAGTCGATGCACTGCCACCTACACGCCAACTCTCAATCTACGTAAGCATTGCTCATGCCGCAACAATGCCCTTGCATTCCTCTGACCAGAATAGAATTCAATGCAATTCCACCAAGCTTTCGGCACCTACTCAGGGGCAGGAAGAAAAAGAAAGCACAGAGAGAGAAAAATGTGGGAGGGTTAAATAAACACGCGTGTATGCAGATGTGATATTAAGCACTACATATAGTTCCTAATTTACTTTTCGCATAATGCAAATCCGTTACACATAAATACAAAGTTGATCGTTTGCGTAGCCGAAACTATGCTATTCCCCGCAAAGCAGTTGAGCTTCTCTGGATCAATAGAGTAATCTGCTCTCCTTTTGTTTCTATGCCAAGACTTTAATCAAATGAAGCAGAGCTGTACTGGCACAGCGCTGGTGTAAATCTGCGGTCTTCGTGTAGCTTTGCTGTAGGGCAGCAGTGAGCGACAGAGAGCACACTAGAGGTCACGTCTCGCCGGCATCTCGGGTGAATCAAAGTACAAGGGCCCAAGAGAGCCAGACCTGAGCTTCACGCAGGCACATGGGGGCTGAGGTGAGCCCTCTGGGTGACAGCTGGGAGATAATCGCCAGAGTTTTGTTTCTCTCTGACTCACAGTGCACACACATCTTATGGTGGAAATCTCTTCTGGTAATGCGGCAGCGGTCCTTGCCAAAGCTGGTATGCTTCCATTTAGAATCAGTCTGTAATGGATAAATTGTGATTTCTGCATGTCTGAGGTTTTGCTGCAGTATGTGACAAGTTGTGGTAAAAAAAAAGAAAATAAGCATAGATTCATAGAAAGTGGCATTTATGATGTTATAAAAGTTCTCATTTCAAATAAACGCTGTCCTTATGAACTTTCTGCTGCGCAAAGAATCCTGTAAACATGTATTAGTTTCCACAAAAAACATTAAGCAGTGCAACTATCACCAAAAAATGTTTGTTGTGTGAAAAATCAACATATTAAAAGAATTTCGGAAAGATCATGAGAAGACTCAGCGACTGATAAAATTCAACTAAAATTCAAGAAATAAATGACATGTTAAAATATATAAAAAATGAAACCTGTTATTTTTCATTTGTATTAATATTTTACTTTCAAAATCAAGGAAACGATCAATCAATCAAATCAAACCTTACCGACCTCAAACTTTTGACTGCTAGTGTACTTTCCAACTTTCCAGCAAACACTGAGGTTATTTGGATTTGATTACTGTGGATTTCACATTAAAATTGTAGAAACTTTTTTGAAAACAAACAAACAAACAAAAAAGCGTGTCCATCATGAAAATCAAAAGCACTTTCTCTTGTCTTACAAACAACAACAAAGTCATCTAACCCTTCATTACCATGCCTGATACATCATTCAGATGAGAAGAAATCGGCTTTGATTGTGAACAAATCAACATTGATGGCAAAGACAAGTATTTCAAGTCAATTATTGTAACATGATGTCACTAATCTGTCACTGAGAATGATATGCTTTCATCTGCAACAAATTTATTCAATTTTTCATTATTTTCAGCAATTGCAGGATAAACATCTGGAAAAATAATTAGAAACAACTACGCATTTTACTTTCTCTTGACAGCAAAGAGACCGGTTTTCACAAACTCCAAAACTCGCTTCTAACTTTCATTAACTTCATATCATATATTAACTTCACAGGCTTTGACAGTTTGCATCAATTTCACACACCCACTCGTTACATAAAGTTGTATATTGCTGTATGCTAATTTTATTAGTATGAATATCTGCACTACAGAATGTAAAAACGCAAGTTTCCATGGCAAGACTGCTCTCTGCAATTTAGATGATGAATAATTAACTTACCCTAAAGAGACACTTATTATTTAAAGATCATTTTGACAGAACAGGCCATTCTTGTGACAACAGAAAAAAGGATTAGATTGAATCGAGTGCTGTTTAGTGTAAAAATAAATATGTTTTAATGCGTTAAATCCCTTGGTGAAACATGGACATGTTAACAGCTAAAAATATCAATTGGATTTAGTCCTAATTTGAGCTGATGCTAATACTGTCAAATATGATATAAGTATCATTACAGACAACACATTGAAGTATTTTCCTATAATTAAAATCAATCGTTTCATGCGTGGCAAAAACGCCTTTACTATAGCGCTGATTTTTATGTACCAAAGCCTGCAAGTAAATATATTTTTGTTCTAGCAGCCATATAAATGCATTCAGTTTCTTATAATGCTCAACATATTCCACAGTCACTACAAAGAACAAGACCTCAGCCCATCATCCTGTCATGGTCCCTAAAGCAGTCAGAATTCAAGGCACAGAAACTAAATCACAGCAAATACTGACTCAACACATGCACTCCACTGTAGATCCAGATCTCTCCGGTGGTTTCTCATGGCAATCTCATCAGATGACATCTCATTAATCTGTGCTCTGCTTACTGTAGATCGTCACCTCAGTAGGGAAAAAAGATAAACAAACAAGTCCCAGATTACACGTCGTGCGAGGCCGGGCTCAGCCATTAGTGCTCGTCATCCCTCAGATACCACAGGCGATGTCATAATTAAATCAGTCTGTTTGCTTTTTCGCAGTGCTCCATCAGACTGTATTGTTTTAATATTTTTTTGAGATGCATCTCAGAGCCGAGGCCTGCTAAAGCTGCCCATTTGGCATTTCTGAAATTGATTTGGGAGGGAAAAAAACAAATGGCTCGACTTGTGTTTACGTTCAAGCTCTCTCCATTTATCAAATCCCCGTCTCTGTCTTCCTGATTAACTTTATTCTTTGAAGGAAGAAAGAAGCGTTTCTTCATACTCAGGTAGGAGCCCGTCAAGATTGGAATCTTAGAATCGACTCAAATTAGCTAAGCATTACAACTATGATTTATATAGTTATTGACGCGGAGACAGAATTCTTTCTAAGGTGAGCTATACATCTCACCCTCATGTATAGCATGTTGTTGCCGCGTGTGCTTAGAGAAGTAACGACATCTGAGATTGTTTTCCTTGTGAACTGCACTTTTGTAGATCAGGTAAGTAATTTCATTAAGAGACAAGGAACATTGCATATATCTATATAAAGAATAAAAATACTTTCAAATCAACGCGCACACCACATTTTCTGCAATCAGATGGGAAAAATAAAGTGGTGAGTAGATGTTTAGTGTTATAGTTGTCATCAACTGAAAGAAAACAGCTTTTCCAATGCAGACAGTTTCCCTTATTATAATAAGATCGATCTGCTCACACACACTCACAAACTGTTTCATTTAGCAAGGATGCATTACACTGATGCATTAAATTGATCAAAAGTGACTAAAATAAATGCAGCTATTTTTCTATTATCCAAAGACTTGACTTTCCAGAAATATTATAGCCCACAATATTAATATTCATTTTGTAATTTTACTGCTATAGAGACTTTCTATGATAATATAGCTACTACATAAATTGTATATACTGTACATATATATATATATACATATATTTATATATATATATATGTATTTATATATATATATATAATCAATAACACCAGCTCTTCTAAATTAGTCTTCTAAAGTCTTTCTAAAGTAGATAATTTTTTTGATAACAAGCTAAATATGTTTGCTGCATAAATTATACAGATTTATTAAAAATGTAAAAATATAAAACACACAGACAATAAAAGCACAGTCACAGATATTAATTGCAAAAACTGACCATAAGCAGTAAAAAAAAAAATAAAAAAAATAAATAAACAAGTTGTTGCATATCAAGTCCTTCTGAAGCCATGTGATGTCTTTTATGTAAAGAAGAGAGTAAAATACAAGGTTTTAATCGCTGAAATTATCCCCGCTCCGTTAACGCATTGACTCTTTATTTAAAAGACACTCTCGTCCAGTAGAATGACGCAAATCGATCAGCAGACACACAAGAGCCAATAACATTTCACAACAGCATGACGCGATCGGTCACGAGACACGCGAGAGCTAATAGAAATTTTACAACTAAGGCCGACGTAAGTATACTCCAGGCGGCATTTTTCAAATTTGCGCAAAGCGGCAGCTGCCTGCAGCAGAGATGAGTCACGGCGAATGGAGAGATGCTGATCAATCCTTTCGTCTCGGAAGAATTACAATATTAATCCTTTTTAATAAATAATGTTGGTAGTTGTAACTGCTTGTTTATATTGTCTTTTATTAACGGGTGGTGGGTTTAGGGGCAGGTGTTGGGTTACCTGCTTATATAAATAAATGAATATAAATAAAACTGTTGTGACCGTTTACAGTGAAAAATCGCACCCCTATACATATACAATAATGGCAATATAATTAACCAATATTTGAATCCAAATCCGTGCGTGGATCACGGATGATACCTGTCACTGAATTACATTGTAATCCTTTACGTGAGCCCATCACGCAATTTTTGATGATTACGTGATACTAACACGGAATTATGCATTAAGAATTCATGGTTATTTCACGCAATTCTGTGAGATCAGGTTGAAACAATCACGATTACAATTTCAAGGGAATCATTGACAATTATGATTTTTGTCATAGTTGTGCAGCACTAGCATGCATGCATAAATACAAGAATATGTATGTTTTTCTTCAATCTTTAGGGGCCAATTGGACCACCTGGACAAAAAGGAGAATATGGATTTCCTGGTCGACAGGTAATGTTTTTTCATGTCTGTTTATTTGCAGTCTCGGCATCTCATAAATGCTTATTTCCACTAACTCTCTCAATTTTTTTTCAGGGCAGGGCTGGAATACATGGAAGGAAAGGGGACAAGGGAGATTCTAGTGGTCCCCCTGTAAGCTACTTTTTTTGTGACATGATGCTTAACATTATGTTTCATATCTAATTAAATAAAATGACTTACCTGTATCCAAGGGTCCACCGGGTCCACCTGGACCTCCAGGGCCACCAGGGCGAGTAATTGGTCTCAATGGAGTAAGTTTATCTTCTTATCAGATTTGCAGTGTATGGAAATTAAATACGTATGCAGCATCAAAGTGTGCTTTAACCTAAAATGCAATTTTTACAAAAGTCATGAAATGATTCTGCTCTAAAGACAGTTTTCCCAGTTCCTCCTAGACCACATTGCAAAATACCAGTAAGTTAATGAGCGAAATTCTCTGATTGGTGGTTTGGCTTTGGTTGTGGTGCATGTCCTTCTGGCTCAGCTCCTCCCCCTAATACACTAGCCCGTCCACTTTGCTTCCTAAGGTGTTTCTGGATTTTTCCTGGGTTCATGGTCTTAAAAACAGCATAGAACAGGTTTAATTTGACAACATATCTAATTTACATTTTTGTAATCGATATATATATATATAATATAAGCTTGACATTTGAATAACGCCTGTCTTATGCTGTTATTTACCAATTCAGGAGTTTTTCTCAATGGTTTTTTAACCCAGTATTTCATCTCATCTTGTCTGAGGCTTTCTCCTAAGCTCACTAAAGCATGTTGCATGAGCTCTAACTTTTGTTGGGCTCAGCAGTGAATTCATGGTTTTTAAATTCTGTTTTCTGTTTTTTAAATTCTGGGTTCATATTCTTTTTAATATTTCATGTTATACAATATCATCACTTGATTAATATAAAATGTTTGTCTTACAGGTCGACAACAACAATTCACAACAAGGTATTTGCATCAGATCTTAAATATATTTTTATACACTGCTCAAAAAAATAAAGGGAACACTAAAATAACATATCCTAGATCTGAATGAATTAATGAAAGATATTCATATTAAATACTTTGTTCTTTACATAGTTGAATGTGCTGACAACAAAATCACACAAAAACCTTGGGCACGTAGCCGGGCCGAGGTCTCAGTGTTACGTGAGAGTCAGCCGGGCCGAACTTCGTCTACAGAAAAAGCTTGGAGGTGCTCTTGATAGAGGCCAAAGCAATCAGGAGCACTGTCTTTAATGACAGGTATTTTAGCTTGACTCAAACTAAGGGCTCAAATAGAGCAAGCCGCAGGCCGGTTAAGACGATGGCAAGGTCCTTAAGAGGGTACCGGGGCGGTCTCGGGGGATTAACCCGACGCGCCCCTCTGAGGAACCTTACGATGAGTTGGTGCTTACCTAGGGATTGACCATCCGCTGCATCATGGTATGCTGCGATGGCAGCAACATACACTTTAATAGTCGAAGGGGACAGCCTGTGCTCCAACTTTTCCAGTGAGGAGCACCAGTTGATGAACAGACCCCATCTCAGAGCTTAGGCCTGCCTCGTAGAGGGGGCTGTAGACGGTGAGAGATGGTGTTGATCATGGCCGCTAGCAAGCCAGAAAGGTCTGCCGCGTCCTGTCCAGGAGCCAAACATGTAGGTTCCAGAGATTGGGTCGCCGGTGCCAGATCGTGCCCATCCTCTGAGAGAGAAGGTCTCTCCTCAAGGGAATTTTCCAGGGAGGGGCTGCCGCGAGGAGCATTAGGTCTGAAAACCAGATCTGGGAGGGCCAGTACGGCGCTACCAACAGAACGTGCTTCTCGTCCTCCCTGATCTTGCACAGGGTCAGTGCAAGGAGGCTCACCGGGGGAAAGGCGTACTTGGGCCCCGGAGGCCAGTTGTGTGCCAGTGCATCCGTGCCGAGGGGTGCCTCGGACAGGGAATAGAACAGGCGAAAATTGGCAGACTCGGGGTAGGCAAAGAGGTCTATCTCTGCTTGCCTGTTGCACACAGCACCCCAACCCGTGGAGGAGGCATCCGTGTGAACCACGACATGCCTGGACACTTGTCCCAGGGGTACTCCAGTCTGCAGGAAAGCAAGGTCTGTCCACGGGCTGAATAGGCAGCGACACTCCAGGGAAACACCAATCCGGAAAGTACCGCCGTGCCATGCCTATCTCGGGACCAGTCGTGTAACCACCGCTGAAGCGCTCTCATATGTAGGAGCCCCAGCGGCGTAACTACGGCTGCGGCTGCCATATGCCCCAGAAGCCTCTGAAATGTTTTGAGAGGGACCGCTGTTTTGTGCCTGAATGACCTTAGACATGTCAGCATGGCCTGCGCGTTCTCCCCCGTGAGTCGGGCACTCATCTCGACCGAGTCCAGCTCCATACTTTGCACTGGCCAGAGTTTGCTCTTCTTTCGGTTGACTTAAAGGCCCAAATGGCTGAGGTGCCTTAGCACTATGTCCCTGTGCTGACACAGCAACTCTCGCGAGTGGGCTATTATCAGCCAGTCGTCGAGGTAGTTGAGGA
>JAUCNO010001851.1:12440300-12458242 GCA_032353835.1 Enteromius viviparus
CGGCGGACGGAGAGATGGTGATCAATCCTTTTGTCTCGGAAAGAATTAGAATATTAATCCTTTTTAATAAATAATGTTGGTAGTTGTAACGGCTGGTTTATCTTGTCTTTTATTAACGGGTGTTAGGTTACGTGCTCATATAAATAAATGAATATAAATAAAACAGTTGTGATCGTGCGTGTGTGTGTGTTTGTGTAGCTTCTCAATATACATGGCTTCCCATGCTTATCTATATCAGAGCAGTGACAGAGTGATTTATGCTACTGCTTTTCAGAAAGCAGAATGTTTTTTGGTTGAATATTAATTTAATTTCTCTTCATTTTAAAAGGACAAAACACAAATCAAAGTCATTTATTGTTACTGTAATAATACCACTGTTGAGCTCAGGTGATTTGCAAAAGCTTCATAGTGTTTCCTTTAAGAGAGCATAACATCTGAGATAATGAAGACTTGTTACAAACACAAAGGTTAATGACTGTTCGACCAGGCACTCAATCATCTTTGAAGGTAGCTTGAAAAAGACGGTCTACAACTGGTCCTTATTTACTTGGTCAACAAGTGCAATTTCAAAGCTGGAATAAGAAAGATGAGCAGTACAGCCAGGCGTACATCTGCAAGCAGCACAGGCACAATCATTATTACTGCTGCTCCATTATAAAAATGCACCACATATTGTGCGCTCTCTCTCTCATTTTATTTCTCATACAGACCAACACACACGTTGTATGAAAATCAAACAGTGTAGATATAAGCTCAGCATCAACACTGAAATGCACAGCAGCACATCACAGGGAGAGAGATGACAACCCACTGGGGGTATCTCGTGACACATTTCCTTCAGAAATCAGTAAATCTGACAACATCAAAATCACTGCATGACAATCTTTTTAATTTTGTTTTGATTGCTGTGAAAAATTCACCTTGTGTGGAGAGACTATAGCAATTTGAAGGCTGGTAAAGCAAATTATTTTGAAGCTACTTTAAATCTGCATCTTGCCAAAGCTATAAGCTATTGACAATGTAAAATACCAGTTACAGTTAAGCTGCTGCTTTGGAAAATTCACTAGCTGAGCTACTAATAAAAACTGATTACACTCAACTCATAAAATATATGAGACTGCAACTAATGTGCAACATAGTGTAACTGGACATGCCATGTATATTAAGAAGCTACACAAACACACACACACACACACGGTCACAACAATTTTATTTATATTCATTTATTTATATGAGCACGTAACCTAACACCTGCCCCTAAACCTACCACCCGTTAATAAAAGACAAGATAAACCAGTCGTTACAACTACCGACTTAATTAAAAAGGATTAATATTCTAATTCCAAACTCATAATACCTTCATTCATCTTTAGAACACAAATTAAGATATTTTTGATGATATCAGAGAGTTATCTGTCCCTCCATAGAAAGCAACACAACTGAAATGATCCCAGATCCAGAACCGTGGTAAACACACAGGTAAAAAAAAAAGTCTATGTGACATCAACTTATATTTTGCAGTACTTCTAGGTGCAAATAGCCGCAGATTACGGAAATGCACATCCTTTCACGCAGATGTAAACAAGTCTGATTACATCAAATAGGTTAAATATTGCATGGTGCATTGAGCATGGCGGAAGACATAAGTCACAGGAGAAGAATAAATTATGTTTTTGTTTTATTTGCGCAAAAAAGTATTCTCGTAGGATCGCAAAAATGAGGTTGAGCCACTGAAGTCACATGGACTTTTGTACCGATGTACCACTTAAAAATTTGTATTATTTATTGAACAATTTCTTCTCTACAGTGTCAGAATTTGATTCACGTTCTTGACACATACACGTGCATTCCTCTCTTTGCAAACAAACACATCAGCATCAGTGTTCTAACAGAATTTTTATTTTTGGATGAACTACCACTTAATTTCAAATTCAGTAGATAATTTAGATTTTTGCATTCCTCACAATATGTACATCAAACAATGTAGAATAAAAATTAAAGTTTAATAGTTTCAGGGGGGAAAAAATGAAAGCTCCTCTAGCATCACAAGCTATGTCACAATTTTTTTTACAAGCTTCACATTTTTTTTCCATTTAGCCAGGGTTGCAAATCACACTTTCAAACTTTTGCCTCAGTACACATACAGTAGCAACGTACCATGTTGTCTTGCTACATTGCTTATTATGGGAAAAGCTGAGCTACTGTCACGCTAATAAAAATGTAGTTAAGGTAGTAATGCTGCTACATTTTATTACCAACACACCAACATTGAATTTGCTAATAAGTAGCTCTACTGCAAGTGTCTTGATAATATTTCAGGTACAGTATTGATTTAGCAAATTTGGATAGTGCTGAACTGGAACGACTCAATCTTTTGATCTTGAATCTACTAGAAAATTCCAAGTTTCCATTTCCACTACTAAGGGATTACGAGGCATTAACCATGCAACTGCTACAGTCTTGACAAAGCTAGCTTCTAATCTTATTAGCATCCTGTGCTTTTACTCTCTACACAGCATGAACTAGTTGATGTTTTTCATGTCTGATTAAAAGGCGGCTACTGTATGAACACAGTTAGGATCTGTCAAAATGTTTGAACTATTAAACAACGGTGTGCACAGATCTAAACGTAGCATATGTCATTTAAGCTCATATGTGGTTTAGATGAACAGATGCCCTAAAAATGTCATTAGATATTAAATGAAAGCCAGATTAGGTCAAATTCGACTGTCACACTTCTCGAAACATGCCCATATTAAAGTCATTTTGGAGGTATGAATATTTCATCCACTCACACAGTGTTGAAAAGCAATATTGAAGCATACTGGAATCCCATGATCTGATTTAGAAAGCTATGTAAAGTAGTTTCTCACTGAGCTTTTTCCAGGATCCAATTATCAGTGGAAGGATGGGTGGCCAGAGAGCATGGCAAAGGGGTGTGGAACTACTACGAAGCAGACAGAGAATAAAAAGTGTATTTCGAGGCTTTGCATCAGCCAATGGGTTTCCCCGCTTAAAGTCTCAAAAACCCTGCATTCGGCAATCAGTGCAAATTAGCATATATTCAAATTCCGATTAGCTAGTGACTCAAGTCATCGTGAAACTGCAAACTTTGACGAACCAATAAAGGCAAAGCAATCCTGCTATGAGAAAGCAGCTTTATTTGATTCCTCTAAAGCAATTTTAAGGCCTGTGATCAGACTCTCTCAAGGGACTTCAGACAACATCAGTGTCCTCCCAGCTGGACAGAAAAACACAACTAGCACAATTTGAACTGACCAGAGGAAACAAGGGACAAACTGACCGACGAAAATGCCAACGCTTTGGAAAGGGCAACAACCGCTAACAGCGACAGTCTCCAATCTGCTGTTTTCCCCTTGCGATTCCATATGGAAATTACATTACGCCCACATACTCCTGCAGGCCATCGACGTGCAACAGTTGTTCGAGCCAGCATTTAAGATTTCTATTTTCAAAATGTATATTACTGCTGATGGAAAACAAGGAGATCGACTAAATCTGGAGAAAGCTATCCATTAGCATCCCCTTTTATTTACAGTGACACTTGCTTGGATGGTGCAGGACCTTGCCACAAATGCCATGTGACTAATGGTTAAAATGGTTAAATTCCTAACACCTTCATTATTGACTATCTGTGATGCAGAAATATCTATATAACCACTCTGCCAAAACAAATAAAACACTTACTACACTGTAATGAATTAAGTTACTTCTATCGGAACACACTGTTGCTTTTGAATGACTTCAAACCAGATGGTATAGTTACAGAAGCGGGAGCTAATGAGACCATGCTAACCAGCAAAACCTTGACCCCCAGGTACAAACAGCGTGAGTCCTAGCAAGAGAATAGCTTTGAAAATATTTCATGAACAGCTTTTATGTAATCATTTGTATGCATATCCATAATATGAGTGATGGAGGTTGATGAAAGAATGCTATAATCTCAAATGAAGGCTGATATACGTTCCATTTTTTGCCTCTGGACGCTATAATTGTAACATACACTTCTAATAATATCCACAGTGTAATCTCGAAGCCCGCTATGATAAACACTCTGGATTTTCTCTAAATGCTCATTTCGTTAAGAACCAGCGTCTATGCCGAGCTTCATGTGAAGAGTGATATCCGATAACAAGAAAAGCAATTTCCCTGTTAGATGACATGAATGTGAGCAAAATGGGGATACTCTCTAAATGAGAGCTGAGTAGATGGTGGCTCAACATGGTGGCAAATTGCACAGCCGACTGGCTGTGTGACAGACTGACAGTCCGCTGCAAGCAGATCAAACAAAACACAAAACACAGCTAATTTCCCTCCAAAAGACACGTAATGCGTCTCTCCGTCCCCTTTTGCCCATTTTACCCACCTTTCCTAACACTTCCTCTTCAATTAGATCGGTCCACCCAGCTCTCAAATTGCCCTTATAATAGCACCGGTTTGGTGGCACAAGCCAATTATCAGACTATAACATGATGGGGGGGGGCGGTTTATAGACTTGAACTCTGAAGGGATGTTGTATTTTTCCTTTTTACCAGCACAGTTACTTGGAGACATTGCGAAATAGCTAAAATATTCAATACGGACACAAATTAATAATGCAAATGTATTTAGGTCATTACGCTTCATTGCCCATATGGCATTGCCGACGCCACGTCATCCGAGCACTTCACAAGCAATGTGTGAATTACATAAACACAGCAGCGCTTAGCCACAACACAACTGTTTGTCGGTTGGCAGTCAAGTGTACAGACAACGTCTAAGGACACTGACTTTTCACATGGATCAAAGATCACAGGACATAAAGCAGCACATACAATAGAGAAGAAGGAACATGCAATGAGTTATGAAGGAAACCGATGGAAAATCAACTGGAGATCAAAACTATCCAGCCAAAGCGCTGATGACTGGGTGGTCACACGGCATTAAACAGTGCAAATGAGAGTGATGCTCAAGGCTCCAGGAGGAGGAGAAGGGGGGGTGGGAGCGGAGGTTAAACAGAAGAGATCTCCCAGACTACAGAGGGGGTCATTTGGAAATGGATAAGGCTTATGAAGTAATCAAACTGAAAGCAGGAAAGAAAGTCAGATGAGCTCAAGCACAGAGCTGAGAGTCAAAGTGTGAGAAAGCTGCTAAAGGTAAAGATCCAGAAAGATAATTGCACCTTACAGTTGCTGACGGAAATATAGATGAAGTTACAGAAGACCAAGGGCCTGTTTAAAGGTAAAGCCGGCCTTTTTTATTAAATATGCAGATATAACTACAGCAACCTGTAGGTTGAGTCCCCGGAAATTCTATTTACGTGTTGCTAAATATGGCTCTGTTTTTGTTTTTTATTTTGGTAAAAACAGCAAGATTCGCTCAAATGATGACGCGTGTTTGATACACTGGGCCAAACAACAAATATATAATACCAAAAACTATAGAATACCCGATGGCACTCGTATAGTTTTAAATGGGAGAAAAGGCAATTCTAAACATGGCTGATCAATCACAGGAAGCCCTGCCTTCTGAATAAAATAGCCAATGGCTGATTTGTAAATTCAGCTCATCAACGCATCTGCTGTTAGAAGTTCCAGCTGCTATAGGAACATTTAACATTCTGAGACGTTCGTCTGGAACTGCGCATGCGCACTGACTGATCTCGCCTGAGAAATACGCTTTTATAATGCTGTGTGCAAAAGAAACAATATTTATTACATTTATCAATTTTATATTTCCCATTCAAAAAGATAGGAGCTACACTTGCATGCCCAAGAGGCATTTCAAAGATGGCCGCCGAGTGACATGACTTTGATATTACTGTTCAAAACTATTTTTAGATCAGTTTGAAATCTAATTTAAAGAAATGCTGTTATTGAACTTTCTATTAAATTTTATTATTTTATTGTTTTTTTTCCTATCCATTAGAATTAAAAAAATAATAATACTGTAGGTTTGCACCAAAATATGAAGCAGCACAACTGTTTTCAACATTCATAATAACAAATGTTTATTGATCACCAAATCAGCAAAAGTCATATTTATCATGATAGGAATGCCATGTACATTTTAGAATATGTTAAAATAGAAATCTTACAAATTTCTGATTTTGAACAGTAGTGTACAGTGTGAAAACTCAAAAAGCATTATCACAGTAGGCTATTCTACAATGCATGACTAAGTGGGCCGTACAGGTTATTGTTTTTGCGAGCTTAATATGAAATGTGTTTTGTACTACCTTTAATAAGTCATCTCATTCAACATTGAAGTAAAGCTTCATTCTTGCCTCACTATAATCATGGAATAAAATGTGCAACCGTAAGGATGGTGTCATTTTAAAACCATGCTTTTACTGCGTAGAAGCTGAAAGGAGGGGAAAAAAAGAAGCACATCTCGTTTTGGATGCTTCTGCATTCTTAAAACACTTTTGGAGTAAATCATCAAATCATTCATCACTCCTGCATCGGTAATGCACTCATCGAATACAGCAAAAACTCTGGCAAAAGGCAAAATGGAAGCTGATTGGTTTGAGCACAAATCGTACCCCAGTGTTAAGCACAAATAGCCGCCCCCCTGATACAAGCTTTTATCCAGCAAATGATGAGGAACCCTGTTTGACACAAGTTACAGGAAGCTTAAAGTTACCAATAAGTACATTAAAGCAGATGCGGCTTGGGTCTCATGAATCATGTTACCACACGGTCGCCTCAAAGTAAACACCACAACCGACTTTTCCTCCTCTCTCTTACCCTAAAGGGAAGGGTTTATCCGCTTTTCATGGTGCATTAAATCGAAATGGAAGTTGTCCCAAGAGCTACTTTACAAAGCAACAAAAATGCAGAATCTTTAGCAAGAGCCTGAGATCAGTGTTTCAGCCCTGCACTTCCCTGGCTGGGATCCGAGCCTTGAAGCTGATGCAGTCTTGCCTATTGGAACAAAGCCCTATTATCCAGCAGCAGTGTCTAGAAGTAACGTCCCACTGACTTCCATTTTCTCAGCATGAATGTACAGTGGTTTCACTGCCTTCGGTACTATAGGAACACACAGGACATCGCTGCAGAAAACAACTGCACTTTTAAACAACTCCATTCTCTGTTCTTGTTGTTGTTGTTGTTGTTACTCTACATCCCGATTTTCATTTCCTGTTTGCTTCGGATAAACCCACCTGATTTAATACCGGAAAGACACAATCACATCCTCATAGCCAAATTGCATCTCTCCGCTCTATACGCAGTTACCTAGGAGCCGCTATTGTTTCCAATCGTTAAAATGGCATTATGTGTGTGTGCTGTCACTTTGTTACCTTTATTGACCTAAGCAGAGGTCTCAAAAATAATGAGGCAAGGGTCTACAGAGGCATAAGTAGGGAATTGACTTTTACGGAGAACAAAGGCAGATGCCTCATTTCAGGGTCAGGAAAAATCAGAGGAATTAGTGAGACTAAACAACAATATCCACACGATTTAGAGCAGGCTTTTTCCAAAGAGGATTTAAAGATTAACTTTTTAAGATTTACAAGACTTATGCTTAGAACAGAGTAATTGAATAAGGCATTTGCATAAGTATTGCAGCACAATTCAAAACTTGTCTTATTTAACATGTACAAGTATATTTATACAGTATCTACCATCAGAACATGACGGAAGCCTGATTCCGAATCAAAGAAATTAAATAAAGGCCACTGCAAATATTTTGAGACATTCTTGTTAATACAGTAGTAACATTTGAATATCTCATGATACTCACCATTCCTAACTGTGACTTTATACCTCATGATTATATCTGTAAATCTCACAACCATTTATTATAATAGAGGTGACTATTTAAAATAATGCAAAATTTGCCTCACAATTCAGTCATGATATCTTAAGAATTTATATCTCAGAATTGCATTTTTATGTCTCATAATTGTGACGATATCTCATAATTGTGACTTAGTTTTAAATAATTGGGAATTTATACCTCACACTTACGTTTTGATACTTCACAATTGTGACAATTTCTCACAATTTTGCTTATATCTCAGAATTGCATTTTTAAAATTTAAAATTGTTCATTATTGTGACTATAAATTGTCCCATTTCTAATAATTCGGAATTTATATTTCATTTGAGACTTTAAAAACTCACAAATTATTTTTTTTATATTTCAAATGTGACAAATTCTCAAAACCGTGCCTTTATTTATAACAATTACTTTTTTTTAATCTCAATTGTATCTTTGTATATCACAATTATGATATTTTCCTATAAATACGACTTTATTTCTCATAACTGGTTTTCATAGTTTCATATCACATAAATGCATTTTTTTTTAACAGTGATTAAAAAACAGGTTTCTATCACAGAGAAAAAAAACATTCTATGCAAATGAGAAGACAGCTTTTTTTAGAGGCACAAGGAGAAATGCACCACTTTAATCAGGCTGCATATGCGAGAGAGAGATGGGCGAAAGATAGAACGAAACTAAGTTTTTCACGAGAAAGCAATAAAATCAAATGTGTGAGAAAAGAAAATATATTCTCTGCAGTACAGATGAACCATTTTCTTCCTCAACAACCGACTACCTGCAAATGACTGCGATTCACAACAAGATGACAGTAAACAAGCATGACAGCATAGTATTTCACTCATCCAGCCTCGCTACTGCCCCCTACAGGGAACTGACTGCATTAAAAAAAATGCAACCCCAAAACTTGTGTGCTTTCGAAGCAGATCAGAAAGCTATTGAAGGGGACCAAGCGAGCAGGTGGGAAGAAAGAGAGAAATAGAAAGCTACAGAGAGAGAGAGGAAAGTCAAAGGAGGAGGCCCAAGGCTCCCTGTGCAAGAGCGAGCAATGATCAGAGACACAAGTTCTCGCTCCCTTTAGAGCGGTGCTTGAAAGGTGGCTATACGGTATTACAGTGTGCTTGTTTACAGGAAAACTGATGTCTCACTTCATCTGCGCAGATTCGAGAAGTTTTAGAAATCTTACCCCAGATGAAACGTCTTTCTTCGAGTAACGCCATTTGTTAGTCAGGAGCCACCCATACTTTTGCGTTGTTTTTGTGTTTGGCTGACGTTATTAAAATACAAGCCTTGTATTTGCATAAGGATATTATGGACGATCGAGTAGCGGTTAGTGAGGCGAAACACTCTTTTCAAGCGCATGTATTGTAATTGCAACACTGTAACAAACCATAACGCCCGCAGCAAGGCTTGATTGACGTGTTCAGTGTAGCGCCGCACTGCAATCGACTGGGAGCCTCCGTGCTAAACACACAGGAAATCACTCAACGTCTTGGTGTCATGAATTCAATGAGACAAAAGAGGAAAAACACGTCCCTCACATTCTCAAAATTTCATGACAGAGGGAAGATCTTGCCGAAACTTCAAAGTAATGTGGAAGACTGAAACAAACGAGAACACATAAAGACAGTTGCGTTCAAGCAAACTTTCTTCTCATGTGTTCTGCTAATGTAATAACTCCCCATTAGCTCTCATGTTCAGTTTGGGGCTTGAGAAAACTCAATGCTCTAATCTCCAAGATTAGGTTACTTTTCATAATCTTAAGAGAACTGAAAAGCAAAAAAATGAACTGTAAATAAAACTCAGTACACATCCACAAAGTTTAATATCAGTACGTTTGGGGTTTTAAAGACTCTAGGTTTAATAACATGAATAAAACTAATATTTTGTATAAATTTTTTTTAAATATTTTTCACAAAGGAAGGCAAGTGACAAGAATAAGATTAGAAGAGTTTATTTGTAAAAACTGATAACTCCAGTTTTTTGTTTTTGTTTGTTTTTTCCCCAAAAGTCTTCACATTTTTTTAACCTACTCAAAAAACCAACTGCAGTTTAACTGAGATTAATAGGAACACACAATGAAAGAAACATGATTTTTGAGATCATTTGATGGTTTTTAAAAGTTTTTGCAAATGAACTCTTGAAATGATTTTTGAGAAATCAAAACTTTTATTCCGTAAGATTAGGCTAAATTAAATTGTTCAAAAGTGACAGTAAAGACTTTTATAATGCTACAAAATATTTTCAATCTCGTGAGTCTGACCTCTGCCTTACATTTGAAGATGATCTTTGGAGCCAGATTTTGTCTCGGGTCCATACCTCATCTATTTGTGCACGACACAGTCTTATTCAATTAAAAGTTATTCATCGAACTTTTTGGACAAAAGTGAGGTTGGCAAAAATTTGGTGAGATGTGGATCCCATGTGTGATTGTTCTAATTAGGCCCCTGCAGACTTAATACATATGTTTTGTTTATGTCCATCCATAACTTCTTATTGGCTATCAATATTTGAATGCTTTTCCTCAGGTGACAAAGAAACAGATCGAGCCTTGTCCTTTAGTTGCACTTTTTGGACTTCCCCCAAATGTCACAGGTCTGTCTGGATGTTTTGGAAACGCTTTTGCTTTTTTGACATTACTAGCTAGACGGCGTATTCTTCTGCTATGGAAACAAACTCTTCCTCCATCGTTTGATGGCTGGCTACAAGATGTTATGAGTTTCATTCATTCGGAAAAAATTAGGTACACAATTAAGGGCAACACAGGCATATTTTCTGCAACTTGGGCCCCCTTTATTAGTTTTTTCCAACTATGTGAACTCTTCTTCTGTAGTCTGCCAATGTAATCAGTAAGATATCATTTGATTCATATCATATGATTTGTGCATTAGTGATTATTTTAAACTCTGAAAAGTATTTTGTATGGAATGGACATGCATTATAATTATTCTGAGGGCCCTCAAATGGTAATATTATTTCACAATAATGCTGTTGCATTTTTGATCAAATAAATGAAGCGCCAGTGAGAAAAATAAACATTGTCCAAAAACTGTTAAAAAATAAATACAGACAGACAGAGAGAGAGAGAGAGATAGATGAATATTATTCATTATGCACATGTCATTTTGTGCTAATCAAATTAACAGACAATAAAAAGTTACAGACTGAGAGGAAACTTAAAAAAAAAAATGCCAATATCATTCCTCGCAATTCATCCAAAAATCCAAATGGTCTTTGCAGGGCTCCTCTAAACTGCAGATTAGTGATTTAGAAGCATAAAAGATCAAGAGTTCCCTAATGGGTCTGGGACAAATTCCAGAGTAAGAAATGCAAATGTTGCAAGCGGCACCCCTAGAGTACAACCTTTATTTTGTTACACCTTCACTGTGTTTTCAATACAATTACTCTTTTCATCAGCCGAAAGAAACCAAAGCAGGGCCATGCCAGCTTAATTACCCAATGCCCTTAAAATAACAATAAAACATCTTGAGTCCACCGGTGCATTTTTGTTCCTTTACAATATCTGGCATCTTAAGAAGACACCAATTACAAAAACGGTGCTTAAACTATATCCGGAACTCGAAATGTTCTACAACGTGCCAGTTAATTAAGACCATTTCCATTAAAACATAAGGATTTACTCTGCTAACTCCACAATAATAACCCCAGCCTAAAACTAACCTAATCATCCTCAGAAGCCTTCTATATCTAGCGTTTCAACTTTTCATTATCTGTTACAACACCTGAGCAGGCACAATACAGCCATCCAATCAAAACACATTTCAATGCATTTCTTGTAATTACAAGACCTTTACAAGCATCTCTCCTCATTACCTCTATTTTATTTTGCAGGACTACAAAGAAGGACAGAGAGAGAGAGAGCGCTTAAGCATCACTATGAAGGATAGTCTGCAGGCTAGCACATCTCATTATCACCATGTTCTTGGGATGGGGGCCACGGCAGTTTGGTCCAGAAATAGACAAACAAAATGGCACTACCCATCTGTCCCACCTACAATGCAACGCTCAGGATTATATTCTACAATTTCCTCTGACTTTAGAGTTTAAACATGTAACTAACCATGACTGCGCAGAGGAAAGGGATAATGATTTGATTCCCCGACCAGCTTTGATACCACCCCACCCCCTCTGTCTGTTCTATTCAGTTGTGCAATAAATGTCATACATGCAACCTACATTACAAAGAAGCTTCAGCCAGACCGAAAACACATACTGTCAGTGGAGAGTGTTGTGATATCCCCTAAGAGCCCCAGACGTGCTCTCAATATGTCAAATCTTCCTGAGAATGAGGGCGATCCACACCATTAAAACTGTCGCAGACAAAATCTAGTCCACACTCTACATCTATTGTGAACATAGACTGTGGCGAGTAGACTTCTTTCGAGTGAAACAGGTACTGCAAGATTTATATCATGAGCTCCCAACCAATTAGACGGCTGAAAATGTGCATCTGAGGAAAAAGAAAAATAAATATTACATGGCGTATCTTTGAAGGCATCACTATACGGCGGAAACACAAGATGAAGAATGCAAATATCCTGCAGAAAGCCTTCTTAGATGTGGAACGAGCAAGGGTCTACTACAGGGGGTCTGCAATTGATGCGGCAGGGGGTCTGATGATTATTGTTTGAATATATGGACTATATGATTACATTTTTAAAAAAAATTATCATACATTTACTTCACTAAAAATATTAAGACAAACAATAATTGACTATTTATTTATGAATAATATCTAAAGAATACTTCAACCTGAAAAAGTTTGAATACCCCAGCAGTACTAGTTAGGCCAGAGCATCGCAGCCACTAGGTGGCGAGATTGGAACCTTGATCAAAATTCCTCAAGGACTAGTGGCCAAAGCAAACCAAACGTCTGTCCTAATGTTGTGATAATTACCTCAGCATCAATCTTTAGGTTGGACCCAACTTCAAAGCTGGCTTATGCCGTCTCCCGACACTTCTTGGTCGGTACTAAAGGGCGCATTTGGAGGTGCACCCGCGTATTGCTGGACACTCTGGGCTTTCCACACACATAAATCACTGTGACTTTCTCAATGGGCTCCTAAAGGAGCTACAGCATTGCGATGCAGCGCACGGCGCCCAGATACTTCTCTTGGTGTGCACATCATTAGAAGGCTCCTCTGCAATCAAGCAAAGCGCGTGTGATAAAATGCCTTCATCAGTCGTCTCTCCGAAAAGAAACAACGCCGTTTTCGCATGCAAATGACGTCACGTTTTCACGAAGCTTTTGCAGAGAAAAGATTAGGAGGGCATTAATAATGACAGGCAAATCGGGCTATTCTCAGTGCATGTCTAGAGGCTCCTGAAACACGTAAAGCATTGCACGATGTATTAAAGAAGGCATGGACGTAGGCTATTCATCTGCTTCTGTATCACTTAAAGGTAAAGTGTGCAATGTGACAACTCTGAATTAAGATAAAATATCCAGAAAGTCTCCTGTTTGCTATGATAGATGCACTATATTAAGTAAAAGTAGTGTTTCATTAAATTAGCCTATTACAGTGCGCAGTTGGTTAATATATCCCACAGCTACTACATAATATAGAAAATGTCAAATAATAAAAAGTCAAATTGCCAACTGTCTTTGTCAGATCTTTGCCGTTAATATGCTAATAAGAGCCTACTAGATAAATAAAACTATATAGCCTACGTATTAAAATATGTTTTAGTGAATGTGTTACATGTCACCGCAATTATGTATATGCAATATGTTTAATACATCAACCTTCTCAGCTCTTAAAATGTTTGTTACAAGTGGTTACAAGTGGTACAATGGAAGGTCACATGATGATTTAAAGATCATTGCAACTGGCCTCTCCGTCATCTGACCAATAAGCAAACAGAGCACAGTGCTACTCATAAAACACAAACAACACTTATGAGTAATATTAATTAAACCACGTGCAATAGCCAACAAAAAGAACTAACTTTTATAAGTAGCGAACCACACTCCACAAATTATAAGCAATTCAAACTTTTTTACACAATTGTACTGTAAAACGACGTAATGCGTTGTTTACTTGTTTAATTTATTTTATATTTATTCTTTTTTTCCGAAACACCGGTACACCCAAACTCACAATGTCACTTCATCACAGACATTGCCCATTTCCACTCTTGAGAATCATATATGTATCTTAAATGGATCATTTGGTGATGTTTTATTCATGCCTGCATAACGCGTGACTTATTTAACCAACTTTTAGGCATGCACACGTCACCTAGCCAGAAACACATGGGCTACAATATATATTTGTTTAGTGCATCAAGCTTTAATTAAATTAAACACGCGCACGCTCCCACGCCAAATTGACTCCTGCCAAATCCCAAAGCACCCCGGCCTCCACCTCCACACAGTGGCCCCTCGGAGGAACCCTCTCTTTTACAGCTCTGATTTAAGACCTCTCTTGGACCCTATCCGATCTCGCGCGCAGTGCCAATCCTCGTACCCATCGCTAAAGCATGCACGCGCACGTGCGCGTTCGCCTAGCCCTTTTTACAAAGAGTATTACCAACACTCTTGATCTCTGCAAATCCAAGTTTGCGGGGTTTTTTAACGTTGTCGTAACGTGGCGCGCATACAATGCGGCGTTGCGAGGAACAGATTCCAGTCAAACCACCTGTTCTCGCCCGCCGTGTAGACTACATAATGGACGCATTGATGAGGACACACGGAGATTTTCATCCCTCTAACCCGATATTACGGTCACAACCTGATTTAAAGGCATCTATGCATTTACTCAATAAATGCACATTATTGCACCGCAACATCTTAACGAATTGCACGACAATGCTCAGATCTTCTAAACGTGGAAACGAGTGTGCTGAGGAATCACAGTCACTAATGGTGCATCCGAGATCTCAACTTACCAATGTGAATAATTGAATCGGGAAGAACAGGCTCCCACTCCAGACTCCAAAATGTGATCAGAAACAATACTGCCGGAAAAACTTTCATCTCTCCCTCTGTTAAAATCTATCCTCCGTAGGTTTAGAAAGATGCCGAAGCGACAGTAGTTTTAAATCCTGTGCAGAGAGGCTGCTTTCAAACTGTCAGCCGATGCTATCTTTTTTTTTTTTTTGCCTCGGATGCGCTTCTGTTGGAGGCGAAATCTTCAGTAACCCGTCTGGAGAGCGCCCGTCAAAACATCCTGATGCTCAAGATCTCCCAAGAAAATCCGAATCAATATTAGACAAAGTTAAAATGTGCCTCATACAATGTTTGGCTTTTCTAATCTCCCGTCTCGGCGAATAAATCGGGGTTCCGTGCGTTAAACACGACGCATCTCAGAGCATCACCCACCGCACGACTGAACAGAACTTCCTTTGCGCTGATGCAGAAAAGCGCCACACTCACAGCCACGAATACAGTTGAAGAAGATTTTTGCACTGAGCCCTTATTCCGATGCAGTACTGCGGAGACTTTTTCTGCGACAGAGACCGAGCGGTTCTACATGCGGATTCTCGAGCTGTGATGAGTGGGAGGAGGCCCCCAGGATAGATGCGACTACACGGGCAGCAGCATCAGTACCCGGCGCTGTCCAGAACTGAATTAAGGAAAGAGAGACGAGGAGAGAGAGAGAGAGAGAGAGAGAGAGAGAGAGAGAGAGAGTGAGCGAGCTAGAGAGAGATCCACGGTCGGGTGGGCGGAGGTAGTTTATGATAATGGAGAGGACTCATCTGTGAGACTATGGCTCCTCCCTTGTCCAGCAACTGCCAGTCATTTAGTCTGCAACTACCGATTTTCTATACAAAATAAATGAATATTCAAAATAAATATTTGGTGTAGTACCTTACTGATAACGGTGTGTTTATTTATTTATTTATAATAACAGTTTTGATTAGATTTCTAGACCTCAATTTAATCTCGGTCCTCTTAAAAACCTACAATCAATCTGTAAGCCCCCTTAAAAATCTATGATTATGCAACAGTGCTCCAAAAAAAAAAAAAAAAAAACTAATAACAATAGGAGGGAGATTTAGTTTATTTATTAGACCCAGTTATTTATTTATTTGGTATTAGCTAGATTAGTTAGATTTAATATTAAAAATTATCACTTAATTTAAAAATATTAATAACATTAATAATGTGGATAAATAGGTAAACCAATCAATCAATCAATAAAACATGTTGTTTCCTTGCGTCACCAACAGATAAAAAACCATATATGTTAAAGTACTGTAACAGTTCCAGCCTCATTTTGAATATACTGCAACCCAAAAATCATTTGAGTTCACTGAGGAATCAGTCAGTGATGGTTCTGCATGATTCACATGAAATTTAATAATTGGCATAATTCTCTGTAAATCTGACATCATGGTTTGCACTGTTTTCTTACTTGAGTGAAGGAAACACTGATGCTCTGTGACAAAATGCCATCGCTCCTGACAAGAATGTAAATTGTTGGCCAACATCTTTACTTTTTTCTGCAGCTGTGGCCATTTAATGGAGCTTTGTGTGATCTTTTCATGCATGTTGAAAACAGTGGCTGAATCCTGTCCTTGTCAGTGCCTAAAACATTAGTAAAATTCAAGATTCTTAGTCAAGCTAAATTCTAACTTACAACATCTCACTTTCAAAGCAAGAAACATTCCTCTGAGCCAGAAGCTCAGATTTAGATTCGTGGTTGGGGCCCCCCCCAAAGACTGAAATCCCACAAACTGGATTTGCACTCCTCATTGAGCACAGAGGTATAAAGACTACCCTCCATATCCATCAAACGCTCCCTGCTCCACTGGGATAATTTGTGTCTGCTTAATAGCGCTGTGTCATGGGCCGTCTCCACTTTGCAAGATAAAACAAAGTAGTTCAGAGTTCAATTTGTACTTGTACTTGCCACATTAAATCCTCTTGTTTATTTATCCACGACCTTCAGGTGACGTGCTGACTGTTCTACCTCGAAGAGACTTCCATGAGCTTGCAGTCCTGAAGATAAAGCAAAGATCACACTGAGAGAAGACAAACAATGCTGCCTAATGCAAAGTCAGCAGATTAAGGGATTGTTTTATCGGGTAAGGTTTGACATTTCAGTCAGATCTTGCAACCTAAAAAGCGAATTACAACTTTGTGTAGTTTGACTCCTATGACCTGTTTAACTATTTAATAGCATTGTTGATTTTGGTGTGACACGGGGAACCTGAAGGATTATGGAAGACAGCAACACATACCCGTTGTCAGTACACTTACATCAAATCCAAAGAACAAGAGCAATGGCTCATTAAACACAGAGATTGGATCAGGCGTGTGACAAAATGGGAGGAGCAGAATATCAATGCATCCCAGAAGAACAGTACAGAGGTCAACAATAGTGCAGGTTTCAGTCTAAAACTGCATAACATATACAAGCAGTTTGCCACTTGATATTCCATTTACTTAATTCATACTAAGGCACCAAAGCTGTCCATTAGAGATGCATGTAAAGGCATGTGGGATTCTAGTTGATGGGTTTCGATTCATCTTTGACTCCCAGTCTTCTCTTTTTTTTTTTTTTTAGCTCCAGACATGTATAAATATTGATAAGCCACTTAATGGATGCCACGTAAACTGCACAGGAGTAAAAATGGTCACATGAAGGCTACATTATCAGGCCTACTCAAAATAGATGCGGTACACCATCAACTCTTTCTTCACCCACCACAAAATATGTCATCTTTTATGCAAAAAAACCCCCTCCAATTTCCATTCTTTTAGATTTTCCACCTGGGCTCCTTTCTGAAACACAGCTCACGCAGCCATTCATAGCTCACCAACAGTGTTTTCAGAAAATGAATAATGCATTAGCAAGCAAACAGAATGGGCACAGGGTTATCTGCGCACAATGTCACGGCCTGAGATTGACTGAGCAAAGTTGGGGTTGAAAGTCGGATGTGGGGCGCTTTAGAAGATGTTGTGGAGCTTGTTTTGGCAACAGCGGCTGTCCTGATATCCTCACCAAAATATTTATAGGTCTTCTGGCATCAGAGGGTTCATTTTTAGATTTGTGCGTAAGAGAAGAGACTTTCCAAAGAGAAGTTTCCAAAGTTTCATTAATAATAAAATATCTTTTAACTCGAAAATATCGCAAGGCTCGGGGGGGGGGGGGACTTCCAGAATAGATGCAAATAACAGCGCG
>JAUCNO010001851.1:12463870-12477196 GCA_032353835.1 Enteromius viviparus
AACAATGCAGATTTATTTTCACAGCCACCTTTGCTCAGATTTACCAAGGGTGCCAATATTAGTGGAGGGCACTGTAACTCTGCGTTTGTTACTGTTGCGTTTTAGTTAGTTAGCTGTATTTTGTTTTAACAAAATCTAAATAACCCAACTGTAGTTTAACTGGAATGCACAATAAAAAAAAAAAACATACTTTTAGAGAATAGCATTTAGTTTTATTTTGCCCTGAGTCAACTAAAAGTTATTTTCATTGGCCAAAACCTGCTGCCTTTTAAGTCCAAAATTTGAACTGATCCAACCCGAATCTCTTGCCACACCACCAGCACAGTGCCCTGCGGCCTGCAGTTTTGGGTAATATGTAATGCAGCTTTGCAGGTGTTAAGGAGGTTGTCTACTGTGTTGGTGTTGCTGCAGGCACTGGATTTATGACTCCTCAATGTGAGCAAAACCAAGAAAGGCATATTCACAGCTGAAGCATGTTGCTGATGGAAGATGCAAATGAATGTGGCGCCACGGGTGGGAAAACAACTCACGAATGTATCCCAACATGCACCTCTATGCATAAGTACGCTCGTGCTTTACGAGTTATTGAAATCAGCGCTCAATATGCTTCGCCCGTGCCGTTATCTGATACGAGAATGCTTTAGCATCTCAGCCTGACAAGGCCCTGGACCGCAAAATTGATAAACACGAAGCAAATTAATGGGGGCGAATGGGGAAAAAAACAGTGCCTGCGCATCGGGGAGGGAGTGAAAGACAGATAGAGAGAATGAGAGTCATTTGACTCTGTTGCTGGCTACGAGAAACCTGCTGATAATCGCTGAGAGCAAATGAGCCCCAAGTCCCCACTGTCCTCCCATGACGGAACAGTGCCGGTGCTCCACGTCTGATTATTTCTATATCCCTGGGTCATTTCCAATTTAAGAAGTAGGCTATCAAAGCGAGTCGATATTACACGCCGTATCCCTGTGAAAATCACTGAATTCCTGTTAGAGGAAGAAGCTGACGATAACAAGAATCTTCGGGTTGCTCTCTTTGCCTCATCCGGGAAGGAAAGGAATAATAACCACATTTATCTGTCATTACCGGCACCCTCCATTTGTTTTGGATGAGTTTGTGCAGAGAGCTGTTGGAACATAGAGCGATTGAGGGATTGCAGACCAGCGGAGGTTACTGAGAAAAGGAAAGAAAAAGAGACGTGGTTTGATCAACAAGCCACATGATGTGTTGTAGCAGATGATGCTAATAATGATTGAGAAGCTGCTAGCCTACCATGGCAACATAGCGTAGAAAGAAAAGCCACTGCTTTTACCACCCAGGAGCTGTGTGGGCTGCTCGCGCTCGTCTCCCACTGCTTTGTTTCATTCCACAGTTGTTGGAGAGAAAGCAACACCCTGTGGGAAAAGTAAGCTGGCAAGCCTGTCTCCTCTTGCTTCCAAGAATGGCTCAGCATGCCAGCATGTCTGGGCAGGGTGAGAGTAGAGGGCATCGCTCCGGGCACCATGGGGAGATGGGCATGCCAGTGGGGTGTAGCGGGCAGCAGTCACAGTTGTTGGCCCACTGCAACCTTCCGTGAGTTTGGGGGGCATCAACTCAGCGTGGGTACTCTCATTGGCAGGCTACAGGCCCCGAGTGTTTTGGACATAGACGAGTTCAGCGAAATCAGAAGTAGCATCTGGTCGTTCCCAACCCGGATTGGCGTCTTTTCTTGTGTTAAATACAAAAGGAGAAATCGCAAGGAATTTTTATGTTCTTTTGAATTTTATGGTTATCAAAGAATCCTGAAAGCAGCAGTACAATAGTTTTCAAAACTAGTAATAATAATAATAATTATAAATGTCTAGAGAGAGAGCCAACTCAGCCTATTAGATTGATTTCTGAAGGATAATACAAAACTAAAAGAATGAATTGAATGAATTAATGCCATAACATGAACAATTTACATTTTTAAGAATATTAAAGTAGAAAAATATTATTATCGTTATAATAAAAATATTTTATAGTATAAACATTTTTACTGTATTGATCAACTCCAGGCATAAAAGACAAAATATTAACAACCCCAGTGTTCTGTGTTTTTAAACAGCGGTGTAATGTAACTCATAATGAAAAGCTCTTCTTTTAATAAAATCTTCTAGGAAAACATGCTTGTCAATTATTTAATAAATAAATAACACAAAGTACAGCATTGATGAACACCTTTTCTCAGAAGATTCATTAAAATAAGAGGTAGAAGATCAGATATACTGTGGTTTTCAACAGTATACATCATTTATCACTTCACCTTATTGGAAGGCTCTATAGCTTCGTCTTTTCCAGAGTTTGTAAGTTTGTTCTGGAGTTCATATACAACTATACAGACAAAAGAACTGGTTTCCTAATCAGTGCTCCAAGGTATGAAAACACCCTAAACGATGACATGAAACATCACAAAGTCACACCTCATAGAGATAAAGCCTGAATGACAAAGACATTTTTTTTAACAACAAATTGAAACTCAAAAAGAAACTGTGGAAAGTCAGCCCTGGCAACAGTAGAGACACAATTTTGGAGAAGATTCTTGAGAATTTCTCACGCAGATGTCATACATAACCACATCAAATTTATGAAGACACAGATGAGCAGCGACAGAGAGATACACCTCTTTGCATCAAAGTCAGCCCACCGTCACATCAAGACAACAAACACTTGTCATTCCCAGAGTTTACGGTACCAGATTTCCTCCCTGCGGAGCAGTGCAATTACTTTTGTCCAGAAGTTGAAGGTCTCCCTCTGCCCTCCTTTTAGCTGTAGAAAACTTGTTATGGATGACTAAGAGTAGCAACTATATGTGCTGTGAAACCTGGACAGTTGAAGTGGACTGTGAAGCCTGAACAGAAATCAGAGAAAAGAGTGATTTAGACAGGGACCATGTAAAGTTCACACAGGCTTTTGAGCCTTATAGTCTGATGCAACACACTAAAGAAAACACAATAAGCAATTTCCAGAGGACGTTTCGAGAAGGACGACATTCATTTTACCTTTTCACCAAGAATCAAGGACAGTCCAGAGAAAAGGCCCGCTTTAGACCGCTGCAGGCCATCAAAGCAATAGCATTTCCCTGCCTAGCTTCCAGAGATGATGACTGTAAACAGTAACACTGCTTATAGTGTAGCTTCCTTGAACATTAAAAATAATGTTAAACATCAAGGAGCAGGTGTACTGATGGAGCAATGCTAATACAAAGTTTAAATGTGGAAACCATCCTATTAATAAAAAAAAAACTAGGGTTTCGTGTATCAAAACCATTTCTTTTCTGAATATCAGTCTTTAATGAATGAATATATTACATTCAGTGTAAATCAGAACATCATAATGAAAACCACCAGTGAGAGAAAAGATACAGATAAAGGTTATTTCAAATCTCATTAGGGTTGAAATCTCTTAAAAGTGCCATTGTTATGCAAACCCTGTACATACTGATGGAAAAAAAGAAAATCAAAAACGACGTAAGAGATGATTTCAGCATAGCAACAGCATCTGTAACGAAGACAATTTTATATGCATCGATGCAGACAAACAAATAAAAGCCTACGTTGATAGTCATTTTACAATATTACATAATAAATAAGGCCAAATAAATATCGATAAAGAATTCTAAAGTCAGAAATGTGACGGCACATATAGTCATGTTAATGATTGAGTCATTTAAGATCCACGAGTTCCCGCTCTTGCACGGATTCTACTCATGATCCCGCATATTCAAGTCTGTTTTAATGTCCGTCCTTCAAGCGTCATGGCTCAAACGTGCGTTTAAAGTCATGTGTCAAAGACACAAGGGAGGCTCAGGAAGGAACAAGGACAATTCCTGCCTCTGGGAACACGCATTTAACATTCACCAGTCACAAACTGGCACCCACACAGAATTTAAACAGTATTGCTGGCCGCAGTTATCGAGGACTGAATTGTCTCAAATTGGGAACCTAACAGCAGTCTGCTCTCCTGAGGTCATTCTGAAATACCGTAAGCATGCTCCAAAATGAACCGTTTTCCTTGCACGTGATGGATGCATGAATTAAACAGATTTAATAAAGCTCGGTCAATAAGTCTGACCATGGTTTTATATGTGCTATATATAGTTTTATAGTATACTATAAAATATTAATAATGGCATTAGTTAAATCAACAGTAATGTAAATTGTATACATTTTGGACCAAACCATCTTTTTGACGTCTTGCACTAATTTGCCCTGCTTAATAAATACGGCCCTAAACATTTATTGTATTAAAATAATTAAATACTTTTTATTGGAATTTTCATTTTGGAAGCCCAAACTAAATAACCAGTGCCCAATTAATTTTATTTACATTACATATCAAAGCCAATTCTACTCACATTTAACATTTGTTTACCAAATGTTCATTTTGGACTCTTAACAAGTTTTGGACCCGTCACAAGACAAACACGTTCCAGTTTAGGGAGTGCGATTTCAGCATGTAGTGGTGAGACTGCGCTAAAGCCTTTCTCTCCCTGAGTCTGATCACACAGAGAGCTGGAAGTAGGTCTGGGAGAGAGAAGGAAATAGAGAGAGGAAGAGATGGTGCTCCCAACAGATTGCTGAAATTGGAGCACTGGACCTCAGGGAGCAGACCTGCTGGATGGATGGGACTGCGTTTCTTCAGGGTTTCCTTCTCCTCCATGCGTCCTTGCTTGAGCTCCTGATCCGCAAAGCCGGGTCATCACTGTCCCAACGTTACACCAACGTTCTCCCAACACTGCCAAAATGAGGCCATTCCTTGTTTCCACTAACTGTCTAAAGACAGTGCAGTGTATGAGGTGTCTATGGCAGTTTTTAAACTTACTTTAGTTTAATTAAATATGTCGTCTTTTTTTTTTTTTACGGAAAATTCAAAGTCTCACCTATGTCAAAAGTAATAATATATTCCTCTGCTAAGAGGGTTCTGCTTCTTTGATTAATGAAGGGCATTTCTTCCACAAAGTTTAGATGCCTTTAGGCCTGTCTAAGTGTTTATGACTCGAGGCTCTCCACAAGGGCTGTCAAACCTATTTTAGCTTAGATTCAATGCGAAAAAGCTTTTATTTTTGTTTGCAGCAAGAAAAATGAAAAAAAATTAGAGAGGGTAGCTTGCAATTAGACAAGGCTAATGAGTGTTAAACTCCCTAAAAGGGGTCTGACAACACGTGGGTAATTCTTACCGGCAGCAAGAGTTTCAATGCCCTTTCGTCGACTGAGGATTGATTTGGCAATATATGCATGGTTCTTCAGTGTCATGTTTCCTGGTGCAAAACAACATGCTAGATTATTTGTATGATCTACTATTATAAACATCGCTATTGATTGGGCTTAACCTAATAAGCAAGTCTATATTTGTGAGTCTAGGCTCAGACTTGGATTTTAAAAGGTTTTGAAAACTTTATTAAAAGTTTCTACAGGGTCCAAAATTAACTTTTTGGCATAAAATGCGTTGAGAATTTGATGAATTGAGAAACCAGCCAAAATGTTTTGGTACTAGTCTTGAAGCTGTATTTTTATAAATTACAGTAGTACAACATTGGTTTGTTTTTTTTCCTCTATTGCATGTGCCATTTCCACACATCTTCCACAGAAATATCATTTTGTTCACAATTTTTTGATTATGGCTTAATATGAGTAACATTATCGAACACATGACATATACTATTCAAATGTTTGGGCACAGTGTGTTTTTTTTATTTTATTATTTTTATTCACTCTCTTCGAAAGTCACAGGACACACATTTATAATATTACAAAGAATTTCTATTTCTAATAAATGTTTTTCTTCTGAAATGTCATGAAAAAAATGCAAAAAAAAAATTAGTTTTTTTTAATCTTAAAATAAGAATAAATGTTACTAGGGCAGCAAATCAGCATATTTATTTATTAATTGATCTTTGTTGAAAATTGATTGTTTTTTTGTTTGTTTGTTTTTTTTGGTGTTTTTGAAAGGATCATGTGACACTGAAACCTGGATTAACAGCTGCTGAAATTTCAGTTTTGCTATCACAGGAATAAATAACATTTTAAAATATAGTATTTGAAATTATAAGAATATATTTTTAATTACAATATTTTAAATATTTTATCATGCTCATGATTAAATAAAAAGCCTTGATAAGAATAACCAAACAAACAAAAAAAAAGTAAACATTTTAACCAAAAGATTTCACCAAATTGAGATCTGGAGAGACACAAGAAATTTTAAGTTTTAATAAACCGTTCTTATACCTGAAATTATATATATGACTTACTGCAGTAAAGGTCAGATTATCATTCTTGCAACTCAATAAAAACGGCATAATATTATAGCTCCTAATAGAGTTATTAGGCAAATACTTGAATCAACTTGCCAAAACCAATTTCGAATTTGAGTCTTGGCAAGTGTTAACGTTGGACCCTGTATTTCTTTTAATGAGATAAAGGAATGCAGAATGTCGACATCTTCTAGCATTTCAGCAAAACTATACAATGTAACAGTGTAGCGAATCTCTCACCCTAATGGAACGTCAATCTAAAGTACTTATCAGAGCAGCATATGCTATTTCTTCAAAAAGGCTTAAATAGTGCAGACGACGGATTGGTTTTGACACTTAATACAGATGATGACTTCAACTCCACAAAGGGTAAGCAGAGTCTCGTGTGCGGTTAAAGTTCGTTTGAGGTTGGAGAGAAAAAATAGCCTTGAATGTAACGGAGTACGAATGGGTCTGAAGGTACTCGCGGTCACTGAGGAACTCGTATCCATCTGAGGCATGTGTCAGTGTTCGGTGTCTGTGTGTGTGTTTTTAACCGTCCTGCTGAGCGAGAGCCTGCAGTTCGGCTGTATGGAGCGAGTGCTGTAGGAAGACGTTCTTTCGGCTGTACATGTGTAAAGACAGAGGCCCACGGGGCGGTTGACCTAGACGGCCGGTAAAGGAGGACTGGAGCCTGGGAATAGGGCCTCGCTCACTCCGTGGCCCCCGTTCGCTGTCTGAAGACAGGCTGCGTGAGGGACTGGCCTTGCTGGGGAGGCTCACACTGCTGCCAGCCACAGCGCGAGGGATCTGAGACGGCCCTGGGTGCTCAGTCTTCCGGGGCCCGGATGCCTCAGACACAGACTGCCCACCTTCAGCTCTCCGCAATCCTACTCCGCCATTGCTGCAAGCCCTCTCCTCACAAGGCCGGCTGTGCTGGTCTGCAGCGGACGTTCGTACCGTCCTTCGCTCCCTTGTGAGGCTGCTGCTGCTGGGAATGTTGCTGTTTTGGCCTGTGGGTCGACTTGGATGGATTGCCTGTTGAAACAAAAGAAGGGAAAGTGAGAGAAAACGAAGCCACTTAATTTGCTGACATTTTGACAACGATTCCTTGGCGGTCTAGAACCTTTTCTAATTGTTTCCAGACCAACTGGAACTTTGCCTTTTTAGGAAGCGGAGGCCAAAGGCACACATTGTGGGGAGGTGGCACGAGAAGAAGTCTGTGCTGAGGAGCTTGAGCCACCTGTTCATTTTGCACACAACACTGCCTCCTGCTTACATAACCGGCCCTCTATTACTCACAATGCTGAATGAGCGCAGGGGAAATATAGCGCATGAAAAAACAGAAATTAGCTGAAAACTAAAGAGCGATTGTTTGATTCATGCTGTAACTCGACGTGTAACTCAGACTGAGCTGGCAGCCAGAAAGTAATACTTGATGCTAATCGGCATTTCACAAAGTGAGGAAACCTAATTAAGTGTGATGTGGCTAATGTGGGAACTTCAGCTGTGACATGAAATTGAATTTAAAATAGAGGCTGTAATTGAATTCGTACATTATGGGGAAGAATCCGTGCGAGGAGTTGAGAAACGCACATGCCAATGCAGGTGCGAAAAGAGACATGCATCTCATGTGCGCTAAACCTATTTTATCCTTTACTGTGTGAAATTTCTTTTGTACGACCTTACACTTATGTAATGCCAGGATGCAGCATGATTTCTTTAAAATAAGCTAACAGGAACAATCCATTCTGCAGTTCTAGTTCAAACACAGCGCACAACCAAACCAAATAACTGTTTTTTATAGCAAAAGTCAAACTACAAGCTTTCTATTGTTAGACCATAGCATTATATAACAACAGGAAATGTTCCTTAATGTTAACTGGTAGGTATTCTTTCAGTTACAGATCATGTGTGATAAAGGACCAAAAGACCAGTTCTAAGGGTCTCATTTATGCACTGAAAGTTGAAATTGATCTTAAAGCTAAAATAAGTAAAATAAATAAGCTTTCCATCAATGTATTTGGTATGACAGGACACTATTTTGACTAGACACAACTTTTTGAAAATCTATATACGGAGAAAAATTGCCCAAATTAACTCCTTAAAGTATATTACGAAGCAAAAAATTGTATATGTATTGTTAGCCAATGCTACAAATATACCCATGTGACTTATGACTTATGGTTTTGTGGTCCAGGGTCACATATTATCCCATTCATATATTTAACTATTCTTTAAACTATAAACAAAACCTTTTTTTGTCCTTAAAATGGATGTCCTAAAGTTTCCTATTATTATTATTATTATTATTATTATTTTATATAAATTTGTATTTATTTAATAATATAATATAATATAATATAATATAATATATATTATATAATATATATATATATAAAATAATTTTGTAGTTGTTTATTCACTCACTTATCATATCTACATATTTGCACTAAAAAGAGAAAAAAAAAAAAAAAACACACACACCTTTTCACATAACCTGTCATTTTAAGCATTCATCCGCTGGGTCTTTCTTCACAGACACCATGCTAAGCAGCGGGTGTTTGGGGAGCGCAGCTCAGATTTACAATGTCTGTGTCCTCTCAAGTACGCGCTCTGCGGCATTCACAGTACAAATTCAGGTGCTAGCAGACATAAATGCATCAGATGTTGACAGAGAGAGAGAGAAGTTTGGTACCTGCACTGGAAAAAGGCCAGAAAAGAGCACACACACACACACACACACACAACTACAGAGTCATCCGGTAGAAAAACAACGACCAAAGTAAATCAGACTGATTTAACGGTCGTAATCCATTTGGGTCTTTATTAGCTTGTGAAGAAGCTGGTCCTGTGCTAATGGCACGCTTCTGTTAAAAGCCCTCCGGCTGATTATATGCAGTAGGCTGGAAGTAGCAGGATTCAGCCTACTCATTTTCCACACTTCAGCACACCTACAAACACACACATACACTCACGCACGCGTGCGCAACAAGCAACTGTTGTGAAGAGGCATGCCGTCTAAGCCGTAGGCAATGGGCAGTAATCCTTGTGTATTATGTATAGTACTGGACTGATAACTGAGAGCAGCGTACAGATATCTGGTTATGTATTACATAAAAAAAAAAATCCACTCAAGCAAACATGGCTCACTTTCATATTCTCAGAAAAAAATGGGGAGGAAAAACAATTTCCCGGCACTTCTCGTCAGTCTCGACAGACAAGAATGTATTTCTTTGTTGTTTATTTATTTTTCTCTGGAATCATGTAAAATAAATAGACAATGTGAATCTCTTGCTTCACAGACGCAGAGGTTTTCTCAAATAAACACGACAATAAAAAGAACACAAGAGCTTTGACTTTTTGTGTGGCAACACCGTATTTAGAGCCCGCTAATCTATTCATCTTTCCAAATAAAACTTGCGTTAAATATACCGAAACGCACCTTTGTAATCAGACAACAACAAAGTGAGGGCAAACAATTAAGCGCATTTGGGAGCACAGCGGGCTGCTATCTTTTGTCTCTGTCTCCTAGATGCTAGGCTCTATATTCAGCCAATGAGGAGAAGAGAAGCATGCTGTCTGCCCGCACTTCCTGAAACTCCATCCGTCTGAACCTAAGTTAAGATGATGAAGAGTGGCTTTCAGAAAGAGAGAGAGAAAGAGAAAGCGAGAGAGGATGAAGTGCCACAGTCTGAGGGTGCTTAAAGACAAATGGCTGTCCTCCTCACCAGCAGCTGATTACAAACCGCCCCTGAATACTTTTAATGGGCTCATGGGCTGCCACTCTGTGCCTCTGCACCTCGTGCCATGCTGTGACATATGAGCTCTGTACGGATGTGCAAAAAAGACATGTTTTCATTATTTAAAACAAATTAATTATTAAAGTCAGTGGAGCCGTCTACATGATCTAGTTGTGATTTGATGTTGGAGTAAAGAGTGCGGAAGTGAAAAATAATAGCATTAATATATTGGTTTCTTACATGAAGGAATGGTCAAATAAGCAGGGAAGATTCTTTTTTGGAATTATACACACAACTTTCCTAAATATCCAGCTGTGTGTGTAAACTAACACTCAGATTTTAAGGCCGGTAACGTTTTACAAAAAAAAAAAAATATTGGGCTCACTAAGTCTACATCTACTTTAGTAAAACAGAATAAATTGAAATCTTGTCTATGTTAATATAATTAAAAATAATTTTTTTAGTGAATGTGTCATTATTTTTTAGAAATGATTTTATTTTTATATTATAAAATATTTTATTGCTTCAGTCTTCAGTGTCACCTGATCCTTCTAAAAATATTTCTAATATGCTGAGTTGGTGATCAAGAAACGTTTCTTATTTTTAGCATTCATCTTGCAAAACAGCTGTGCTGCTAAATATTACAATTGTAAGGATTCTTTGATCAGTGTAAATTTCAAAAGCGTTTATTTAAAATATTAAATAAATAAAATATTTCTGTAATATCATAAATGTAGTTATGGTTTCGATTAATTATTTATTTTAAATTTTAAAAAATTTAATTTAAAAAAAATGTAAATTTGAATAAATGTAGGAATAAAAAAAAGAAAACCATGTTTTTGATGCCAAATTTGAATAGTGTGTATAAAAATGTTAAAAATGGATACATACCGATACAAATATTTAGATATAGATTTATTAAATTCAATATATAAATGTTATGTTATTAAAAAAATTATATTATTATATAATATTATTATATTATTATATAATTATATTATTAATTGTTTTTGTTTTTTTTAGATTAAATGTAAGTGAGCATTAGATAACATAGGCTAGATAAGGTGCACATACAGTACATACAGTATTATCAGCCATTAATCAACATTGTTTGTTATCGAGATATGCTGTTTATCACAACCGAGCAGCTTGAATCTGAAAATTGCAAGTATTGACAGATAACAGACTTAACCCTGTACAAAACCTACAAAGGCCTACAGCTTATGCATAATAGCACAAACAGAGCAGATGAACAGGGGGTGATCTGAATTCTGACAGTAACTGCCCTGAAAGTTATTGTTCAACTTAATAGATTTGTTACATAAGCTTTCTGACAGGCCTTTCAGACAGCACGTTAAAGCATAAGGTGCTCTCAGCACGCTAAACATCCCCTCTGAGAAGCTGTGAATCCTTGCTCATCCCCTTGCCAAAAAAAACCCCCCTAAACAAACAAACAAGAAAATCTAGATAACCTAGTTGAACTTACAGTACTAACGGACTAATTCGTTCGACAGACAATTAGCAGAGCAGTTCGAACAGCACAGGGGAAAAAGAGAAAGAAAATGTCAGCTGCAGAAAGAGACCACACGTTTATGTGCTGATGGGGATCGATGGAGAGAGACTGATCGATTCTCGAGGCCTGCAAAAGAGACTCTTGAAAAATATAAAAAACAAAATGGATGGCGGCACAGAGGGGGGTGGGGGTTTGATGGGGGGGAACGAGACAGTGAAGATGTGAAGGAGAAACAAGAGGAGTTGAAAGACAACGTAAGAGCGGGAGCGCAGGGTGGGGTGCTTCATTCAGCGAGTTTCGTCTGAGCCTTGTTTCGAGATGATGAGGAATGATGGAGGCTGGATTTGATGTGTGGAGTAACTGAACACTTCAAAGGCTTTCCCCCCTATTGAGCCTCACCAACAGCTGTCAGCTTTAGGGAAGATAAGATTCTTTACAGTCCTTGTCTTGTTCTCTCTGACAGCACAGGACCTCGATAAACAATAACGGGAAATATATATCAAGATGCAGAAGACAAAAAAAATGTAAGTGAGAGCGAAAGAGATGAAGAGTGCGCAATAAATTGAGTTTCTATCTGATAAGGTGGCAGATGTCTTCAAAAGCTGATGGGAATGTTGCAGCTGCCTGGGTGTCATCGTAAAGCCGCAGCTGCCTGTTTAAGGACCATCAGCTTCATGAAGTAAGTTTGCGTGTGGCTTTCCACAACAACATGTGTCACACAACTTAAGTGTCATGAGCTGACTTTGAATCAACATGACGAAACACACAAAAGCAATGGAAGAAAGCTACCAGCGCTTTATGCTTCAGTTGGTTCTACTCAAGCAGCCTCTCTGCATCAAAACATTCACTGAGATTTGCAGTCCCTGAGTGCGACGGACAAAAATATTGCTCTTTGTAAGGCTTTCTGAGCAGAGTTGTCCATAAGCAAGCTGGCATGATGCATAATTTTCACTCCATCTGGGGCGATGGTGGCGTGGAGGCTGAACATGATTCACCGTGCCAAAGGTCTGAGAGCCCTCAGGCTGTATTGTTTTCTGTATCTCTTCCACTGGCATCTATTTGCTCCCGTGTCACAATGCAGAGAGGTGAACTGTCATCCTCTCATGGCTGCTAATGCCGAGCTGGGCTGAGGACTCAAGCTAAAATCGATGTGATGACCTGTTCTGTAGTGGCCCAGTCCCAGACTTTTATGTCAGGTGTGAAAAGTATACGAGAACACTCGTCCTTCGAGCCAAATATGCTGCCAGCGATGACACGGCAGAGGAAGTTGTATCACTCTAACAGAACTTAATCCTAAACCTTAATGAGAAGAAACCCAACAGAAAACTGAGAATTTCAATTAAAATATGCAGCAAAAACAATATTTGCATGACTAAATTGCAAATTAGAGAACACTTATGGTTCCTCTCACTCGATTGACAGAACAGTATTTCAAAAGTGCAGATGTTTAGTCCAGTAGCACTGGGAGATTTCACTGTTTACATTATTCCCATTCACTGAGAGTGGAAGCAAAGTGCAGTATACCAACTAATTGGCCAATTTTGACTTAAAAGCAAACTTTTTCGTTTAAGTTAGTTACACATTCACACACATTAAACTTTGTTTACGGCTGTGTGGCTAAATTGAGAAAGCCTTAAATGATGCATTCTCTTTTTTTTATTTAAAATTGAAATGATAAAATATTGAATTTGTTTACATACACTCAACAAAAATATAAACGCAACACCTTTGTTTCTGCTCCTCTTTTTCATGAGATGGACTTAAAGATCTAAAATTCATTCCAGATACACAATATTACCATTTCTCTTAAACATTGTTCA
>JAUCNO010001851.1:12488892-12520144 GCA_032353835.1 Enteromius viviparus
GTGGGAGTGGCCTCTGTCTGTGTGACACCACACCAACATGCATTTGAGAATGGCTTGATTTCAGAAGGGGCAACTTAATTTTTATTCAATCAAACCAAAACTTGTGGATCTTTATCATTGCAGGGTGGTTGTGTACACTCCCAACACACAATTTTAATGTAATATTAAAATTATATTTTGAAAAATTTATTTAAAATATATAAATACGTAAAATACAAAAATAAATAAAAAACACTTTAAAAAGTAAAAGTAAAGAGTTCTACACTGTTGATTAAAACAGTTAAATAAGTGTTATTTTAAACTACTTTTAAAGTATTCAAAATATTTAGCGGCAAAATTGTTTTAACATTTTTTGCTAACCAAATCAGAGTTATTTCTGAAGGATCATGTGACACTGAATATGTTTTAAATAAAAAATATATTTTATTACAATAATATTTTTTATTTTACTATCAACTATTTTAATGCACATCTGGGCATATGTATTGACTTTAGGTTGCATAAATAATCCCCAAACAGGTGGCGAACTGCAACCAGTGGAGTTAATACACTTTGACATATACAGTATAGAGTAGGCCTTTATAGGCTCAAAAAATAAATAAATAAATAAAACAAAAATACACACAGATGCACAGAGAGAAAAAACGGCATGTCCGTATCAGCAGTGCTTCATACATGACTGCTCTCGTAAGATACTGGCAAGTATTAGGGCAGTATGGAGCGAGCAGCAGGTCGTGTTCTATAAATGGCAAGACTAGATTATGGTTGAAGGCAGGAACCAAGCACCCACCATAATCCTTTAAACCTGACATGTAAATGTACAGTTCTTCCAAAGCTAATCGAAATTCATACGGGACACAGAAGTGTTGCGATAGTAACAAGCAGCACCTCTCTGCATACAATCTAAACTGCGAAGGGATCACGGCGGAGCTCAGCTGCCAAGCTAGAGCAGAGCTGAGGGAAGTGGTTTGGAGATATCACAGCATGGTTAGGCTACAGATGGCTGCGTGAGGTTTTAATAGGATCCATATGGAGACAGGTATCCAGCACAGCCGTTTGTTTAAAAATCGGAGATGCACACTACAACTCTGCGTGAGAATGCACTTGGGTTTTTGATGGACTAGCAAGAGAAAGAGAGAGATGGAGCGGATGGGAAGTCTTGGGTTTTTCTTTTCTGTTTTTTTTCTTGGTCCAGGAAGTTAGAAAGATGCAAGGGGATTAAAAACAAAAGCATGGCTGTGTGATTTCAACCATAACCTCACTGATAAATAAATGAGCTACACGAGGGACCTCCAAGGCGGTCTTAGCAATTTAAAAATAATGATAAAACGGCGCACAAAATGCTGAACTCATAAATAAGCAGCATTATAAAATTTTGCATGAGGATTGCACAAGGACAGAGACTAATAACTCAGTGTACCTGGTTTGCTCCACACACATGTGATTGCACAAGCAATTTCAGGGATCATCAGTGAGAAATTATTCCACTTCATAAGTCTTGTGATGTTAAAGCATAGTTCAGGCAAATATTACAATTCTATCAGTGTCTACTCACCCTTATGTTGCTCCTGTTGTTTTTTCCACGCAAATATCAGCGTAGTTTTTATTTTAGGGAGACCTTTTCTATTAAGCTCACTTTTTATCCAAAAAAAAATGTTAATATAAGCTCTCTCCCTCTCTCTTTTTCTCTATATATATAATAAATGTCCCAGGGAAAAAGGCTCATTTCACACTGCCCATCTCACTAAACTGTTATGGACTTAATCTAAAACAACCAACATGAAATCAATTACATCTATAGCCATCCTTTGAATGATTTATGCAGGGGATTTCATTTCCTTCCTATGAAAAAGAAACTACACAGAAACTCAAAAAAAATCCAGTTTTACTACAGCAGCCCTTGACGCTTCATTTGAGGGTTATTAAAAGTAATTTCCCTGGTAAAAGACAATATCTACAGTGGTGCGGAGAGTATAGAAAACCATCTGTCACTTGCTTTGTTTAAATTTAATGATAATATCCAATTTAATTCCTCCAGCAGCTGCCCAATAAACCCAATAAACATAGAAGTGCTGGTGGAAAAGATGAATTATTTTTATTATTATAACTGTTGTTTTTAGTACCAATCAAGTATTTGGACTCACCTAGCTATTCTTTTATTACCACTATTTCACATATTTTGAAAATAAACCAAAAATCCTGTTTTACCAAAATAAGTTTACCAAATAAGCTAGGCTTATTTCAGTTAGTCTGACTTATTTTGAAGCAAATCAACTGACGATGTGTCAGACTAACTGGTATTAATCAGGATTATTTGAAAACTTGTTTTATTAAACAGGCCCCTGGTGACATCATAATATTGCTATTCAGCACACATCTGACACTAATATTCCAGAATACATGATCACGCAGAGAAAGAAGCTATTATCTAAGCTGACTAACACATGATGTTTGATATAATGGTATCTGATACCATTAGACTCAACAAACAGGCCTTCATACTTCACTTCTGTCCAAACTCTTTTAAATATTCATTATGCAAGACTGCGAGTCACTTTTCTCCCTTTAAGTCAGCTATTATATCAATGCCAAAACCATATTTGTCGTGCTTTCACTTGGGTTGACAAACTCTGTCAGTCATCTTCGCTGGGGCAATTCTCTGAAATGCTATGTACAGTAACACAACCACTCGACATCACGGCTTGTCTTTTGGCTTCTCTATAGCCGATATTTAACACCAAATGCCAGGTTTTGGATATCATAAGCGTAATTCCATTACACATGCCCTTGAGCTTTGACAGCGGGAGTATCGTAAGTGTCCAAAGATCATAAAGTATTTTAAGGAGCACTAATTTCATGAGTTTGGTATTTCACCCGTGGAGAGGGTGACACGCAGTGGATCAATACAGGCAAAATCTTGGCATCTTTCCTTAAGAGACTTCCTGAATTTATGGAACAGGCACCTACACACCTTCAAGCTAATTTTACAATACATCTTTCCATCCAGTGACACTTCACATCTCACCAAAACAACACTGACAGATTTATGCACTTTACTAGTCCCAAAAAGCACATTACGCCATTAGCTCAAATGTATTACAGGGACAAAATGTTCATATTTTCTCTGACTACCATTAAAAGCTAAAACCACACATTAGAGAAATGCAAAAGCAAAACCGACAGGTCTGACTTTTTCCTGTACCTACTGTGCACCCACTACATGATGCAGATATAGCAGACAGAAATAAATATAGGTGTGATTTGCGGCTTATTGACATTTTTGCCTGTAACAGCGTTGGAGGTTTGCTCTATAAATATGCATATGCAAGTCTTCCTGGATTTCACCCGTATCCCACACAAATCTGGGGTTTAAATGAGTGTCCGACGTCTCATTCGCTGGATATTCGCATCCGCCGTTTTTCTATCTGTCATGTTTTACTGCAACGCTCAATGTCACGCTTACACTGCAGGTTTGGGATTAGCATTTTTTGTGACAATCTCAACAAAAGCGTTAGCGCCTTCACGGCAAAAGCAGTTCCCGCAAAACCACCACCTGATTTGGGGAGAAAAGACTGATGATTTTGCAAGTGTGGATTAAAATAAAGCAAGCAATCAACATGTCCCCAACAGAGACGATTAGGACAGAGCTGATAAGATTAGCACGCAACAATCACCGTAATTTCATATACGGCACCACGGCAATTAAGACATTTGCTTGTGATTATTTGTTGATGCAATTTAAAAGCTCTGCGGTTTCCCTCAATTAGCCAAGGTGAGGATTGGTGGATGGAGCTGTCTGCCTTTGATTAGAGACAGAGCCGCTCTACACAGAAATACACCCTACCTGCATTGTGCTGCCGGCGCGGGCTGCTTCTGTTTACTGTACCCATGGGAAGAAAAAGGGGAGAGGGGAGAACAAAACAACATGGAGACAGATGAACATGATGTGTACAAATGACAGAAAGGAAATTCAGTGAAGTGAGGAGAAAATCAAAAGCTTTACATGCTAACACAAAACAATGGCTTGTGGCGGTTTGCAGATATGATGCATTAGGGCTTAGGTAGGTATAAACAGAAGATGAAAACATTATTTGGATAAAAATTAGACCGTGATGGCGGGAGAGGGATGAGAGCGAAAAAGCTGGAATGGATATAATTTGGTTCTCACAGTGCCTTTCATTTAAACATTGCACAAAATGTCAGGTACAAGAGGTCAACAAAAACAGGCTTGAGCAATTTTCAACAACCATGCAGTAACTCCCGATAAGATATCTGCAACACTAAAAGGTATTGAGTTTTGGAATTGAATTATGATGATATGAAATGGCAAATATTTTAAAAGGGGGGCTTCAACGGCACTAATCTGGACTAAACAAAGGCAAATACAATTTACCAATTTTCCTAGACCTAATAACATGCAACAGACAGCTGATTATTTTTAAATATATATATGAGTGAGAGAGCGAAGAGGCAGAGAGAAATAAAACTGATCATTCCTACATTTGTTCATCCTGTTATCTAGATTGTTTTACAGGTTAATAAAATAGTAATGAGCAAAGCAGGAGTTTGGGAACGAGTGCGAAAACGTGTTTTGGGAGTCTGACAGCGAGATGGAGAGGAAGGGAAGTGAGGCAGGAGATGCTAGAGAGGCCGTGGGTGGGTGACTATGTCACATTGTGGCGTGGATGGAGAAAGAGAGAAACTTCAGGGAAAATATCACTGCCAAGAATAACAAGGGAACTTGAAACAACTGCAAAAATGGTAATCTGCCCCGAGCTTTAATAAAAGAACGCAGAGGTGAGGATGGTCCATAAATTATTTCCCGTCCTATCGCATGAAATCCATATGAAGATGGTGTGAACCTTGCAACTCCAGTAAATTAATATATTCATTGATTTCTGGAGTTTAAGGCCCATATTGCAGCTCTGCAGGGCAGGACTGAGTGTCCTTCCTTAAGCAATAATATATGCCGAACTCAACATGCATGCAGAAGAACTAATTGAGGGTGTAACTGATTCAGGGCTACAACAATTAAACCGATAAAGTCGGTAATAAACAATGACAATTACTGCCGGTGCTGTTCACTGTCAATTGGTTAAGTATTTGTGCTGTGGATAAATGGCATTTTTATTAACCATGAAGGCTAACATTTTATTGTTCAATTCTTATAATACCATCACATTCTAGCAGAAACGGAATTATCAAAGAAATGCAGAAATGAACTTTCTGTCATCATTTACTCACCCTTATGTAGCTCTAAACCTCTATGACTTTCTTTGTTCTTTGGAACACAAAAGCAGATAAATGAATGAGTATCCCATTTGGTAAATTTGTTGGCAGTACACTATGACTCACATTAATGTTTAAAAGGCCAGAGTGTGTCAGCAAAAAGTACATAATTTTTTCAAGTGCTCCAGTCAGTTTCAATATTTTTTAGAGCTACAATCCTCAAAGGCCAATTTGGTGAAAAACATTCAAATATTGAAGCACTTTTATGGTACAAAAAAAATTATGTCCTACGACATCCAGCACAATTAACACAACAGAATATCCCAATGGATAGTAAATAAATGTTATAAGTGTGAAGAAAGGAAGTCTGGAATGACATGAGGGTGGGTTTATAATGACACAATGTTCATTCTGGGATGAAAAATCCTTTGAAATGTTGCTGTGATCTTTAAAATTGCAAGTACTCTGAGTGCAATTATCAAAACAATATTCATTCCCAAATATCAAATTTAAATTTTAAAGCCATCATAATTGAAATCTTCAATCAAGCTGTACAATTAAACCCCCCAGTGGTTGAGGTTTGATAACTTGGTTATTTGTAAGAGTTATTCTGCTTTCAAACTGTGAATTTCTTATCTCGGTGTGATCAAAATGGTTGTTAGCTGCTGCCTTAAATAGGTCCTGAAATCAGCACACAAAGGAGAGACTGCAAATCGGCCGTGTCATATTCATATTGCAAAGGCTTGGACACATAACCAGGAACTCATAAATATTCTGAAGGGGACTTGTGCAAAATCAAATCTGTTTCCTGGGCAGCCAGAGCTGAGGAATGTGACTTTTCTGCTTCTGACAGCCGATTCAACGGCATGGTTCGAGAACAACTTGCGATAAAAATAAATGTGCGTTTCTGATCCCCATTACTGCTGAATGTCACCGATTCTATAATCATTTATTAACTTCTTTATTGTGGTGCAACGTTCCAGCCTCATCCGGCCATCTGTCCACAGCGAGGTGTTGCGTGTGCATTCCATTATAGTGGCCCTGAAGGGGGCCGAATATGCTGGACCTGCCTTCACCTTCTGCTAATGGTGGAGAACACCCTGCGGGCAGTCTCCAGTCGGCCCTGTCCACAGGGACTCAGACCTTCTGTCATGGCTTAGGATCAGAGTTTTTACCTTGACAAAGTTATCATGGACATGTTTATACAGGCCAGCGGAGCAAAAAACAACAATCAAAGAGTGCCGTGCCGCGCTGTCAAAAAAAAGCAGAAAGGACGGGAAAGGTGGCCTCCTTTCCACAGGAATCTAATGAGAACAAATTTGAGAATAAGAATGACACGTGTAAAACACGTTGCCTTGATGCTTTCTTGCCTCCAGATACCACTTAAATTTTTAACGGCTTAGAGCTCCAACTACTTCCTGCTGGTGAATGTTCTCACGCCACAGCATCTCCCACACACCCGCACCCCACCTGATGCTTCTTCAACAGAAAGCCCAGATGGAGAGCCATTCTAATGACTGGCATGTGTTGCTATCTCTCTATTAACCTTAGAAGAACTCTTAATCTATATATCCCTTTTGCGTTACACCTAATCTATTCTCTTTTTGGCTGACTTTCAAGTGCATGTCTCTTGCTCCCACACTATTCCTTCCCCCATCTCTTTCTTTTTCACACGATTCCTCTGTGACTATGGGTGCTCTTGAGCTGAGAATCAAGAAGTAGTTCGTATTCAGTGCAACTTATATATATATATATATATATATATATATAAAATGAAGTGAAAAGCATTGGCATGAATAAATAACTCAAATCAATTGTTTTTAGTTAATCAGCTAATCATCTGAACCAAACTGAGGTAAGTCACTCCACTGTAAAAAAAATTTTCCCATTAAATAGAACTGAAAGGTGAGGGGTCATACAAACTAACATTTAATTTCAAACTAATTTAAAGATTTAAAATAGCTTGAGGTTAGTATACCGTATAGTTAAAAACCTCATGTAATCTAAACTAGAACCAGAACCATTAAATCCCTTACAATTCCCATTCCTAGTCTCCTCCTCCCTGCTGAATTCCCAATCCTCCACTGCAGGTGAGTCGGATCTGGATACAGCTGTGAGGTTGCAGCAACAGGATGTGACTAGCAACAAAGCCTCTCTGAGCCTGTGCATCCTTCTGAAGGATGAGATCTCATTAGTCTATACGAAAACCTGTAGAGAACGAGAGGAGGGACCTCGCACCACCTGACTACATCCTGGCCTCTGTCCAGCTCACTTATCTCAATCTCAGCCTGAGCATAGCGGCACAGAGCGGCACTTAATTACGAGCCGAATCATGCTTCAAAGGCTCGGCTGCCATCGCAGGAACGCAAACTCCCAGGGGTGTTTATCACTGAAAGGAAACTACTACACCTCAGTCTAGACGCAACACACTTCAGATGACGGTCCCGGTAATGGCCAACGCAAGCAAAAGCGCACTGAACTCGTCAATAAAAGAAACGAACAAACCAGGGAGGGGTTCTGGCAAAAACATAAAAGCCCAAACTGGTAAGGGACAGTGTTCTGCTAATTAAACACTAACGCCAGAACAAAAGCATGAAACGACTCGTTCCATGGCCTGCGGATCTCACACAGCCTGCGTTCGCTGGAACAGCGTCAGCCGTATCCCAGGAGTTCCCATTCCTGTTAACAAATAGGTCAATATTGCCGGGTAATGCAGAACAGATACTCTCTTCTCGCGCCATTTTTTTGGCTCTGTACGATAGACACAATTGTACACATCAATATAAACAGACAAAGAGGATCAAAGCGTCAAAGGCTCACTGCTTCTCTGCAGAAAGCTTCTCCACCTGAGTAAACACAGAGCTTTCATCTTCCCATTCCGGTCGCCCTGGGCACATGGAGTGCTGGGTACCGTTCTTTCCACCGTCTGGGTGGATTACACTGCTGCACACACAGTCCACGTATACTCTGCGTGCTTCCTCAACTGTTACTTTAAAGCTTTGCCATTTAATAAGTTATGGATATCGAACAGGCAGACACAATAGGTTGGATTTGAAGTGCTGGCGCTGGCTGAGGCCAGAGATGAGTAATGCGTGATGGACAGTTAAAGAGCTGTAACTAAAAAAACACAGAGATAATATGCAAAACAAGTGTCGGTCGTACAGATGGTGTTTCAAAGGAATTTTTAAGTGGCATTTGTGAGCGTGGCCATCCAAAAGGGACTGTTGGTGTACTTCCAAGTGTAGAAAATCCAGCAGTGCGCAGTGATAACCTGTGTAGGATTTTTCAGAAGAAAAGGAACCAAGATAAACAGACAGGATGGGGATAAAACAAAGGGAGAAAGATTTACGGAAAGGAGGACCAGTAGCTCAAACCCTGGGTGGCAGAACAGCATGCCATGCTTCGGTGGAAACACCACGAACAACCACAACACACGGTGAGAAAACTCACATGGTCTCCTGCAAGAGGCACTGACTCGAGCGTGGCCCTGAAAGCAAAGCATATATCTTTAAAACCATGCACAGGGACAACAAGAAACTTCTATCTGGGATCATTAATTCAGCTCACCTGCTTACCGTGCCTTATTAATGCACTGGCACAGAGTTTATCGGTTGATCTAACTCCTCACCAGGTCACTAAATACACCGAAAATGCTTTACACCGCTGACAAAAATCAGAGACAGATAAGGCAGTAAATGTTGACGGGTCAAGGTAGAGTCATCATGAGGGATGACTTGCAGTATTCGGAAGTCTAACCACCCAGGCTGTTTCCGCCCAGAGAGATTAGGGCAGTCCCGGACTGCAGGGTTCCTACGGCTCGTGTTACATCAGACTGTATGAGCCCTCAGCCATCATCGTCCTGTTCCCAACCACTGGCACTACTTCAGGCAGAGTTATGGATCAGAGCTGCAGGGTGGAAGTGGAGGATATTTCACGCAGCTAAGCATGGATTGAAATGGCCTTCACAAAAGAGACGAAAAAAATAAAAATCACCCAAAAAACGACCATAAAAACAGATGTGAGCACTGCATCAAAACGCGGAATGGAAGACAGAATGGTTTTAGTGCATTAAAAAGTTTAAGCAATAAAGAGTTTCTTTATTCAATGTCTAAAGGGATGTAGATTAGGGCTGATACAGTCACAGGCAAATCACTGATATACTACAATAGTTTTTGTTCATATGTTGAATTAGATTTTATCAATTTACATTTTAATTTTAGCTAAGGTTCTCGTAATTTTGTTGTTTTTGTCATTTTTTAAATGTCTATATAGCTGTTATTTAGGTTTCGTTATTTTACTATCTGTAATTAGTATCTTATGGGTCAAAAATAATTGCTTTTACTTTTATTCCAAAAACCATTAAGTAATGATCATGTTCCATGAAGATATTTAGTACATTTTTCTTAATATTTTAAATTTTTTGCAACCTTGGATTGCAGATTTTCAAATAGTATAAAATTAACAAATATCTACGCCAAATATTCCCCTATAAAGCTTATTTATTCAGCTTTCAGATGATTTATGAATCTCAATTTTGAATAAATTTTTTTGTGGCACATGATCACATTTGCTTTAAACTAAATTAATTTTTTTTTTTACAGTAATAAAATTATATACAATAAAAATCATATTATTTTGCAAATTAACAACAAGTCAGGACCCAAACTAGTTGTTTTTTATTTATTATAATAATTCAGTATTTGTAATAATATTTTAATAATTGGGCATTTTTTTAAATGGCTTAAAAGAGTCAGTGTTATCCAATTATCGGACTATTTCCTTTATAATTTAATTCACACAGCAGTCAGGCAACATGATTAATTGAGTTAATTGTTTTAGTCCCTTGTTTTTTTTCCTAATCAATCACACTAAATTAAAATGCTAAAATTGACATCCCCAATTAAAAAAATAAAATAAAAAAGAACTACAAATGGCAAACAAAATCTCTTTGAACTCCTTTTTCACATACAAAAGAATGAAAACGATTACCGCTCAGCAGGAATGTCCTTCTGAGAGGCTCAGTACTCACACTCTGACCCATGCAGTGAGAAAAGCAAGCAGGCTTGAGCAATGAAGTTGGGAGTTTAGCATAACAGGTCCCCCACACGGAGTGATCAGATGGGCCTCAGCATGACTCTATGAGACAAGGCGACCCCCTCATGTGCAAATGAAACTAAATAAATAAATAAGCGCCGAAATGAATTGGAAAAAATAAAGAGATGCCTAAAATGATTTTGGAGCTTGTGAAACAGGCCTAAAATGCAAAAGGCCTCTCAGCAGGGTTGGCTGGAAAGCTAAAAACAGAGCAGTGGGAGATGTCCAGTATGTTCCATTAACAGGTGTCCTCCAGCTATACGGATCTGACCACTGATCAATCTCCCTCACTGGTATAGATCCAACTGTTTGGGCAAGTATCAAAAACGACTTATTCTGGCTGGAAGGGGTTTCCATTTGGCTAAATATTCAAGCGTTTTAATAAGAACTGTCACTTCTATAAAAAAAGATTTATGACTGGAAGGGAAATAACACAAAACAGAAGCTAATCCATAAAACTTCACATCTCTGCTATGGAAGGGAGGAATGCCAGAGTAAATGAGCTCTTAAGTGCTTTTTCATTTAAATGGCTGAACGGCAGCGTGGAGGGCAGAGCTTAATATTAACAGGCTTAGACCGACATAATAAAGCAAAATAAACAGACATAACGGCACAGTCAGGCTTCATACAGAAGAGAAAAGAACAGGCCTTTCATCAAGTTTAGATGTGACAACGACACCGGCTTATAAACAACAAAAAATTGTTGCATTCAATCCTTATAACTTATAGATACTTAGATAGATAGAATGCATGTATGAAATCTTCTACATGGAAATTTTGACAATAATGATATTGGATAACAGTACGGAGCCCATAAAGAGATATGTTGGTGGACAAAAATTGACGGTGGGTGGAAAAATTATTTTTGCGCTCTCTCGCAAAAGTTCAGACAATCACTTCCTGTTTAGCTTGCTGTGGTTTATACAGATCCAATGCTTTTACAATGTAGCGGCTTATAAAAGTTTTATTTTGAACTTGGATTCAACTTTAAAGAAATACTGTCAGTGCTTATAGTTCAAGGCATGGTTTTGGGACATTATTTTTTTAAGAGGGAATGGAAATATCTTTTCAAAAGTTTCTCGAGGGACTCAAATTTTGTGTGAGAACACAACAAGTCAGGAAAATAAAAAATTTCTCACAGCCAAAATTTTTTCCACACACCCCAAATTTATTTCAACACCATGTGCCTTTAGGGGCCTCATAGCACTGACGAAAGCCTTACGAGTTTGGAATTATAATAAAAAGCATGGAAATAAGTAACAGGAAAAGTTTGTTTTTTAACCCTTTAAAATATCTCTATCTATAATTTTATTTAAAATGTTCATATTTTAGTGTCATAATTTTAGTGTCATGTGTGGGCAACAGTGCTCTATTTATACATGACTCCCAACCTTGGCTCAAGGAAGATGTGCTTCACCTTCACCATAATACACATCATTTCTCATTTTCATTGGACAGGTAAGCAGGTTGGCGCCTGTCCATCTAGCCGTGTCTCTTTGTCCTAACAAGAGCCCCTCAGCACGAACCCACCCTTCCTGCTGCGCATCTGGCCGACAGAAACAGAGAATACTTTGAGAAGTCGGTGGCCGTGAGAACCGCGTAGGATCGTTGTCCGGCGCTTCCGAAAGAGGCCAGTCTGGCCCCCTGGTGCACTGTGACTCAACAGAGGGCACCAAAGCCTCTCTTCCTCTCCCTTTCAACTAATTAGCTCAGCTGGAGAAAGAAGCAGGGTGCTCCAGAAAAAAAAGAGAGAGAAAGAACGAGGGTAAAAAAAGGAAACAGATGACCTCCTCCGGTTGAAGCAGCCTTCGAAATAGCTGACCCACTTGTAGACACACTTTCAGATATTTGCGTGTCCTCAATGCAGTAACCCATATAGCGGTGTAGTCTACATAGGGCAGGGTGGAAATGCAGAACTCATCTCTGGCTGAGCGGAGGAGAAAGAATGATGGTGTGCATTGCGTTCAGAGAGCCTGAGGGTCTCGTGCTCGTGCATGTGCAGTTCCTCTCCGTGCTCATCCATTGCCGGCACATCTGAGGTAGACAGGAAGAAGATTCTCCCACATCCTCCCACGCGACCATTTCCACGCTGGCTGTTTTTGGCACGGCAGCAAAAAAGGCGCCGGCTTACTGCGAAAATGCCGCTTATCTAATGCCACAGCTCCATAATGAGCACTCTTTCTAATATTTCAGCTTTTTTACAGCACTTTTCATCAACCCAGAGGTCTGATGGAGCAGTGACGCATTAGCGCAGCGATAGCCGTGGAATGGATTGTCAAGCAATTTAAAAAAAGCCATCCGAATTCACATCACATACGCATATTAGCAGTAATACAAAGCACAAAGTCTGCAGAGATGTTAAATGCCAGAGGGAAAATGGACCATGTCTCCACAGGAGCCCAACTGAAAGCTATTTCAGTGTAAAGGGACTAAAGGCATACTGATGCGGGCACTGCGAGGGCATGGAATCTACGACAGAAATCTGTAAAGAAAATCTCAAAGATCATTCTTCTTATCCATGAGTGAAAGATAACATACTCATCAATCTGTTTGTGGATTTCAGCATTCGTGATAACTAGAAGGACATGTCTCAAAAGTGTGCAAATAGCTTTTAATCAAACATCATTTGGGCTTCGTTTGTGTAAGTGTTGCAAACGAAAGAGAGAAGTGGATTTAAAGGCTGGGTTTGTCTCTGATGTCGTAATATCTGTTGCATCTCTGTTAACGAGTCATTTAAAGTTTGAAGCACTTGAACACAGTTTGCTGACTCACTACAATATAACATCATCATTTGTTGTGTGTGAGTCATTAAAAAGCCGCCTGTGGGAACGAGAAAGCACCTAGCTTTCGACCAAAATTCATAATAAAAACAGGGAGGATGGGAGTTATTGAACGGGTGGGAGGAAAGGAGGGCAGTCAAACTATCGAAAGGACAGCGGACAAAAGGGTTAGCAAAAGTGTTGTTGAAATCAGAAACCACAATTTCGCTATACAAATTCCTTATCAACTTTCAGTGCCCTTTACCATTAAAAGTCAGTGAAATAAAAAAGACAGATGCGGGGACCTGTATTCAATTAGAAAAACCAGACACAGCTCAATGACCCCAGAACATTAGCAGCGTCGTCAGGAGCCTTTGTATGCTGCTTTAATGGGTACTCACCTCTGAGAGTAAGAAATCTGTCTGAGTGCTTTTGTCAGCTTTTTGGCAAAGAGATTTCAGGGCAGAGCGGGTGGATTCCTGTTAAAAAGACATATGTATCAGAAATGGGTGGCATTGCATTAAAACAAGTTTTATGACATTTATGGCAGTTCTCTGGAATACTCCATTTTGACTTGTCGATCTCAGCAACTGTCAGTCATATCATATCATAGCCATACAATGACTTATTGATATTATATTTGACACATAAAATAAAAATGAGGGAACAAAAAGACATTTAAAACTGTAACAAGACAATACACTGATAGTAAAATCAAGAAATATTTAGAATAAATAAACTATAACATTCTAAAAAGATGTAAATATTTAAAGCAAATATTTATTGATTTCCGAGTCCTCCATAAAACTGTACGTGTGGATGAAATACACACACACACACATATACAGTCTTGATAATGACCCTCTGATTGTACATTCATACCGGCTAATCAGAAAAAAATGTTGAGTCTTGACTTGGAATATCAAGCAGCCTTAATGCCCCTCTCGAAAGCAGCAGAACGGCAGACTAATAAAACAAGAAATATGGTGCAGCAAAATTTAGGGCAGCCATACTTCATTAATGACATTCAATAAAGACAGTAAAAATTGACAAAGACGAGCCTAGCCAGCAGGCTGCCAGTTTCACCAGTGAGTATTATTTTACGAGCTTTTGCCATGATTTATTAAGCCATTGTGGCCTGCAGGTTCTTTTCCCACTAAAAATAGAGCGGAGGTCTCTGGGCGAAAGAATCTGCAAAGCGATGATGTCAATGACCGAGTCTTCTGTTGATTTCGATGTCGTCAGCAGGATGCCACATTATGCATACGTGTTTACATTTGTTGAGTATGCATATGCTTTACTGGAGATAAAACAGCCACTGCAGTTCTCGGGGTCGAAAACCCACATCAAACTGAGTTTGAGTCATTGGGATCTTATGGAGCAGAGAAACTGCAGTGAGCACTGTGGTATTTACCAACAGACTGTTTTCTGAGAGAAAAAGACTGTGACCTTCAGGGACGTGCTTAACACTATTGGGAGCGCATTTCTGAATTCAGTTCTCGAAGAGAAGACAGATAAGGACAACATCAATTCAAACCTCCACAGACCGAGCTAAAGTCAAACTTGCAATCTTTTCATTGAATGCCTAGACAGTGATCAGCAAGTATGGAGAACGTTTAATAGTAGTAATGCAGTGCTATTGCTTAAGAATATAAGAGCGCATTCATTCGCACAATCTCATGCTGCACCAACGCAACCTGATGTCATTAGTTTCTATTGAGAGTTGGCGATTTCTAGACCTTGAGAATGTTGACTACAAATGGGGGTCATTGTAAGCAATGACAGGATTTAGGAAAGACTTGTGCTGGAATGTGCTGTTATGATACTTTGAAATGGTGATTGTTGCTTTTAAAAATGCTATAAATGGGTGTAAACGCACAAAAAAGTGCAAGCATGATGACATTCAAAATCTCATACAGAAAAGTTAAAATTTTGGTTGAATCTTGTCAAATCTGAGGACACTATATGTTAAAAAGTTGCAGCACCAAAGCATTCTGAAGTCATTAGTTTACAATGAGAGTTTGCAGAGCTTGACTTTTTTGTGATGCACTCAAATGGGAGTCATTAAAACTGCAGGCAGGGTTTAAGAAGGCCTTTTGGGGCATAGAATATAGCGGATGTTGTATACAAATCTGTTATGATACTTTTAAGATGTTTTTGCCCCATTTTTTGAAGTTTGAATGCATTAGTCACAGTTTACTGTAAATACAAAAAAAAAGAAAACACACTGAAAATTTCATACTATAAGTAAACGGCACAGTTTACATTTTTGGGGGAATCTAAGACACTCATTCCTTTTCAAATCAGAAGGTTTTACAGCACCAAAGATTCCAGAAGTCATACATTTTCAATGTAGGCTGGTGATCTCCCATGTTCGACTTTTTTTGAGATGCATTACTACAAAAAAGTGTGGCATTTGGAACATGGAAGATAGCATATGACTCTTAACGAGTCTTATGATACATTTATGATGATTTTTTATCAGTGGGCAATCAAAAAAAATCAAGCAGGAAGACATTTCAAATGTCATGTGGAAAAATAAAATTACAAAGTTTACGTTTTTGGGTAAATCTTAACCAATCATTGCTCACTTCCAATCATAAGCCACTAAACAGTCATGAATTGTTTGGAACATCATGGGCTTTGTTTGTCCTTTTGCTTTTACAGCCTCTTTACTGCCCTCTATTGTTTTTATTTGTCCTCCCCCCTCCATCACGCCATCTCATCCCATCCCTCTTTTCAAGACCACTACTCTATAAATCTGAGATGGACCTGTCATATTTCTCCTTCATTCGTCTCTGCCCTAGCTGTCGGGACTGGGAACATTATGTGTCTCGTAGTGCATGTAAAGCACACGACGAGCTTGTTTACTGCACATTAAGTGAGTCTATCAAATATCATCCCAGTTCAAAGGAAATTGCCGAACGGCATCTCCATAACTTCCTAACGCGAGCCTTGGGAGAAGGAAAGGACATGAAACCAACAGGATGTTAACTCGAACTGTCAAAAAAAATGCATGAAATTAGAGTATCCCAATGACAAAGGAGCAAAGGAACCTGTTTTGCGATCGTAAGGCTTTCTGAAGGTGGTTATGAAACTTGCGGTTATGAAATGTTACATTGAACTCATCTAGGTTTTCTCACCAATTCAGCCTGAAGTCGTACAATGAGCTCGTCTTTCTCCTTCAGCTGCTGCAGCAGGATCTGGTTCTCTTCTTTCCCAGGATCCTGCACACAAAGCACACACAAACACAGTAAAAAAAAAAAAAAAAAGTCAGTCTGCGTTATTCAAGCCATCGCCCCCAGTTTGAATCTGCAGCCTCGTGTGTGGGCGTTCAACAGCCGTGGTTGAGAGGTGGAGGTGTGCTTTCTGTGCCGTGGTTTCACTCTCCTCCATAAACTTCACCTGAACTAGCAGGCACTTTCCCACGACCTTGTGCTGTCAGCATCCATTATGTGAGGCTGGGGGAGGGGAGGGCGGGACTGAAGCTTCAAGGGCAGCAGAGGAGGACCGAAAGGCCCAGTAGCAGAACACGGCCTCCACGAACGACCGAAAAGAACCGCCGCCCCCAAAACCGACATCTCTCCGCTAAAAGAAGCGCCCGGTTGAGATTAGACAGTGCTGGCATGAGGTAGCCGGACACAATATGCATCCTTCATGAGAGATCAGGGAAGGGGATTATGAGCTTCAATGTCACGTACTTGGAGACACCATCATTCAAAGCTCTAGCTTTGGCTTGAATGCGCTTCTTTTGTTGACATTACATAAACATCTCAAGGGAGCTGTTGTCAATCTTTGATGCTTCTCTCTAAAGTAAGCTAATTTCTGCCTGGAGATGATGATGAAATACACAGCGACTAAACTAGAATCATACAGTAACTACACTTTTTTTATGAACAGCTACAACTCCTTCAGCAAGGCTCAAGTAGCTCTTCATCGCTATCAAACCCAAATGTGTTCCTTTGACCTTAAATACTAGATTTCATTCAACTGTATAATAATGACCATTAATTATCATTAATATGAATGATGAATGATGCACTTATATAGCGCTTTTTACTGTGTATGGCCATACACCCAAAGCGCTTTACAATCATGTGGGGGGGTCTCTCCTCAACCCCCACCAGTGTGCAGCATCCACTTGGATGATGCGACGGCTGCCACAGGACAACGGCGCCAGTGCGCTCACCACACATGATTAAAATACCATTAAAATGGCCATTATTACAATTAGTCACTTTTGAACTAAAAACAATCATTACTGTGGGTGAAAAAAAAAAACACTTAGCAAGTTTGCTACCATTCAAAGGTTTCAAATCACTATGAAATTTTTATTCATGCATTTATTTGTCAAGGATGCATTCAATTCATTAAAAATTAAAGACAATTTACTTAATGAACATCTTAAGACAGAAGTTCAGAAATTCCTAAAGTATTTTTTTTTCAAATATTTCTTAAAGGTGCTCTATGCGATGTTACAGGATTTTAGCTCGATTTAATTTTTATCTCAAACCGTATGCATCACCCCTTGATCGTCTTGCTGTCTGCCCTCTGAATACATTGGGGAAAAACCCAGTCTCGAAAGACAACACAGAGGCTGCAATACCAAAACAAACACTATGGGCACAGGATGTGCATCAATAGCAAGACGATCAAGGGGTGATGCATACGGTTTGAGATAAAAATTAAATCGAGCTAAAACACTGCAATGTCGCATAGAGCACCTTTAAAAACATGGCTGTACTTGGTGAGGATTCTCTAATAAAAATCAAATCAAAATGAATCAAAGGCTGTCTTTTTGTGCTGCCTGCAGACTGCCGTAATAACTATAACAAACACATGCAACATTTCCAACTCAAATGTTTTTTTCTTCAACAAAATCATAAAAACATTCTTAAGAAATGTTTTGGGAACACTAATTTCCTTAACTTTTCTCCCCAAGTTAAAAAAAATGTGAAGAAAACACCAATTAATGAAATTTAAATTAAATGTATTCTTAAAGGGATAGTTTACCTAAAAATTACCCCCTCATGTTTTTCCAAACTTGTTTAAGCTCATTTCTTCTGCTGAGCACAAAAAATACTTTAAAGAAGCTAAACAGCTGATGGTAGCCCTTGTCTTTTCCCCCTCTCCATTCTAAGTCCATTCTAAGTCAAAAGCTAATGTAAACTGCTTTAGCAGACGCTTTTATCCAAAGCGACTTACAGGTGGGGAATACAACAAGCAATTAGTCATACAGAGGCAAAAACAACTCAGGAAGTGCTCATAATACCGAACAACAGGTAATCTTCAAACAAGTGCAGGCTAGCAAGGGAAAGAAAGAGTAGGGTTAGTTTTTTTTTTTTTTTTAATGATGTCAAATAGCATTGAAAGAGATGGGTTTTCAGCAGTTGTTTGAAGGTTGTAAGGGAGTTGGCATTTCGGATAGCAATGGAAAGATCATTCCACCAGCCAGGAACGGTGTAAGAGAATGTTCTGGAAAGAGATTTCTTTGTGATGGTACAGTGAGGCGTCGTTCACTGGCAGATCTCAGAGTTCTGGAGGGACTGTAGATTGGTAGCAGTGAGTTAAGTTAAGCGGGACAAAACAATAGCCCTTCTGCCTTTTCAGTCGGTTTAAATTTTTTTGGAGAACTATCACTTCAGGAATGCTTCGTGCTTCGCCTGTGGTCTTCACTTACTGTAAAGGCAGAACTTAATCAGACATTCAGCTGAGGTTTTATACCATATTTCTTCCAGCAGTACTTTTCTAACTGTTTACCGCTATATCTCTTTATCTATTGCCCCATCTACATTTTTTTTCTTATCTGCCAGTTTAACATTTTTTTCCCTTTGAAACTCTTGCCTAAAGGCGAGTAGCATCTAAGAGTCTTGTATTCGCTGTTACAACTGAAGCTGGTGTTTTGTGTGCACTGTTCAATGAAGCATCCAGCTGAGCACCAGGGAGGGGTTTGTTTTCCAAACTAGAGACTCTGATGTGGTTGTCCTCTTCTTGTTATAAAGAAGGGCCATTTACTTCTATCTTTTTTCTGGTTAGATAGAGTCTGTTTTCTTCTTTCGAGACAGCAGTGTATGAAACGGTGTTCATCTAAAATTTCTAGCTATATGTATTTTTGTTAAGGCATTTTTAAACCAACATTTGCCTTGCAAGAGTTTACTTTTGAGGGAGTACATTTGCAGGAAAGATACAGCACACTTCATTAAGCAGCACAAACATTTGCAAGTGTGTCTCAAATACCAAAATGGACTGTATTTATGATGATTAAATGCTACATTGGCTGAACAGAAGTATTAGATTCTTTCAGCAACACAAAAATGTCTTTATAATGACATTTGAACTGTACTGTCTGAATATACACATCCAATCAAACACATCCAATCAAAAGTTTAGGTACAATACGATTTTTTTTTATGTTTTTGAAAGTCAGATTTAACACTCTAATTTTCAAAAAATAAAGCAATTTGGAAATATTTAAATGCATGTTTTCTATTTTCAAATATAAAAATACATTATTGAATCAATATTATTTAAATAAAACTTACTTTTACAGACCGTTGTAGTGTAAATTAAAAAATAATGCATTTAAATATTAACTGTTCATAATTAAAAAAGGTCACGTCCTGAGCAATGTATGTAGCAAACAGGCAGAATGTAACATCCTACAAAATCCCTGCCCGTGGGGAATATTTAATTATATCTTAATTATAGAGGTTTAACAAGAAGCACTTTATCTGTGCAGTGCCATGGAGGACCTCTAGAGAGGCATTTGGTCACAGTTGCATAGACACACACACGAATACACAACGCACAGGACAGAGAGCTGGGTCTCTACCCCATGCTGTAAAGCTGCATTTGAGTGGCTCCTCCATCTGTCTGTCCTAGATTAAATACTTGAGGCAAGAAGAGGACGAAGGAGCTAATAAATGAGAATGTCCCGTCACAGTGCCCTGATCATAAAAGGCAACACTTAACATTGCAGCGATCGATGTAGTCAAAGAAATATTGGTTTGTCACCAAAAATGTGGTAAGCATTAGAGCCAGGCCGATATATCGACAGGCCGATATTATCAGCCGATATTAGGCATTTTCCAAACTATCGGTATCGGCATTTATTATGGCTGATAAATAAATGTTTCAGTGTTGGCGTTGTATATTCTGTCCACCAGAGGGCCCTCTAACCGTCCCTATTGGCAACACGCGCCACAAATCCTGCAGAGTCGGGCAGCGAGAACCAGTTATCCGCCAGTGAGATCATCGGTGAAGTGTGTACATGGTGAGTTGGTCACAAGACATACATTGCTTGAATAAAAATTAAAAGAACATCCCCGTCAGTTCTCTTAACTCAAATAAGCATGACAAAATTTGTGACTAAGCACCATAGGGAATATTTATGAGGATAGGCGAAGCTCTTTGAAAGGAGAGAATGCAGAGAAACTTTGCTGCTTGTACTACAACCTGCCTCTGCTGGACTGGAGCTATTGAGGACTGACTGATTCAGTACACTACCTCATATACTGTTAACAATTTATATTTTGCTGTATTATTTATCAGAACTTAACAGAATTTGTCTCCAGTCCTATTCAAAGTTATATTTTTGAAGCTTACCAAGTCTTTTAAAACTGGTAACTTTGATTTTGTTGTTGTTTTTGTGTTTTTGTTCTTTAAGGACTTTATGTTTCATATCTTCATTTTATTTATCAGAACTTTAATATATTTCAATGTTCTTCTGTTCTGTTGTGACAATAAAAGAAACTAAGTTTCTTTTTAAAATGCATTATCATATTATTTTAGTTAAAACTCCTAAATAATTACAAATAACTAATGATAGGGAAATTTGTTAATGTTTTGTTGCGCATTTCTGAAAATAAATAAATAAATAAAAATAAATAAATAAATAAAAATATCAGCCGATATATCGGATTTTAAAGCCAACAAATGTTTGTATCGATATCGGCCTTCAAAATCCTTTATCGGTCTGGCTCTAGTAAGCATTCTGTGGTAAGTATCAGTCTGCCTTAATGCCACAAATATTGTTGTGGTGGGCCTGTACGATATATATTGAATAAGCGCTCTCCCAAGTCCCACATCATTAGGTAAGTTTTGCAATCCTTTCTGAGACAGACATATTTCAATAGTGTCTAACTTAAACCTAAGTGCATGGCAGAACTATGTTTGAGCTCCTAGTCTCTGTTCAATTCATTTCTGTGAATAAATTCAAGCTTTATTAAAAATATACAGTATACGTCTATAAATATTGGCAATTATTTCTACAGTCTATGACAATGTCTATCTGACAATCCATTTTGCAGGGGATGTTGGAATTTGTATATATTTTTATTGGTACAAAATAAATTATTTAACATCGTTAATTTTACATTTTCTATTTAATTTAATTTACTGAAGAAGGCGGGGGGGGAAATGTCTTAATTATGTTTAATTAATGTTATTATTATGTATTTTAACTTACTCTGAATCTCATTGGTTATCATGGTTTGTTGTTAAAAATATAATTCCACCAGATGGTAAACAAAAAATACATAAATCAAGACATTTCATTATGAAGAGTTCAAAAGCCTCTATGTACGTCTGACGTTTTTCTTTAAAACTGGCATTTCTTTCTGGCCACTATGTATAGATTTCTATGCAAGTACTGGTACCTCTGAATGGGTTGAGATTGGGATTTAGCGTATTTGAAGTGAAAGCACTTGATAAGCATATACTGTGCATGGAGGGCATTCAATCAATATCACAATCTCATTTTTGACCAAGATTGCTTTTAGAGGCTTTTGAATCTAAACTCTTCATATACACACACTAATGTTTAAAGATTTGTGGTCAGTAAGAAAGAAATTAATACTTTTATTCAGCAAGGACTAAATTAGTATGTACAGTAAGAACTGCTTTCAACATTAGTAATTATAGGAAATGATTGTTGAGCATTGATTTCATCAGCATATTAGAATGATTTCTGTAAGACCATGACACTGAAGACATGAGTAATGGCTGCTGAAAATTTAGCGATAAATCATTTAAAAAAAATATATTAAAATAGATAAGACTAACTATAAATGCTAATAATTTTTCACAATATTAAGTAAGATTTCTTTCAAAATGTTAAAAAAAAACCTTACTGACTCCAAACTTTTGAATGGTAGTGGATGCCATTCTTAACTTATTCATCAAAAGGCTAAATAAAAGAAAAAATAAAATACAAGGGATATTTTTTTAGCTGTATCGCTCAGCCCTACCTGGCAGTTTCATTACCAAGAATGGTACAAGATTAGAGAAGTGCAGAGTATTTCACTGATGTTCTTTGAAGGTAGGCATAAAAGGAAGTAAATGTGATAGATGTCCTCATTTATTCCTGTATACGGAGGTTTGTAATGTTATAAACTTCAAACAGGACACCCTGAGAGTGGTGGGTGCGACTACACCTACTTAACAAGGAGTTATTAATGCGCAATTGACAGGGACACTAGGATGAATGACTTTGGAACCCCGGCCCAAGCTCATTTCCCAGGGTGCAGAGCAGGAGGCTCCATTATTTTCCTAAGCGACGCCACGCTCTCGCCGCAGGAGAAACGCTTTCCACAGGCTCTAATTATTAAGAAGGTGGGATAACAAATGTTTGGTGAGAGAAGTTTTCTGTTAAAAGTAGGACGTGAAGTGACACGGTTCCGTCTCAGGTGGGTTCTCTGGCTTTATTTTTAAAATCGGGAATATTTTCCTTTTTTTTTTTTTACAGAATGAATCAGGACAAGTCCCACCCCTCTCCTGTCAGTTGAACACAATGTCAGAATGCATGGGGTCCTATTCTAAGAATCTCCCTCTCCCACTGCGTGGCGCTAGGCTACGGATGAGCCGGAATGTCACGTGATTCGCTGCCGCAACCATCGCTTCTGTTAGCACTCCATGTAGGTCAGTAAGGAGGACAGAGAAAGACGCAGACCTCGTTTCCACTTCGCAGTATTTTTGAGCCCCAAAAAAAGTCCTGATGAAAAACGAAATCCTTTTTTACCAAGCAAAAGCTCGTATAAAATCATAAACCTTTCCAGATGACAGTCCAGGCAAGATTAGGGCACATAACCAAATAATCTCATCAGGATTGTGGGAAAATTGTATTGATGGTGGAGAAAATTGTAACTCAATCTCTATCAGAGAGAGAAGCCTGAATGAAAAGAGCAGAGTGAGTTTAGGAGAGGCACAATGGAGTTAGAAAATTAACTACATAAAAATGGAGAGACCTCTGTCTCAATGCAGTCGTTTAGTGCTGTCGTTATGTTTGATCTACAGCCTTTGAAATCTTCAGGGAGGGGAAAAAAAAAAATGAAAGTGAGCTTTTTAAATCAAAGTGTGACAAGACAATGATACCTTAGCAGGAAAGAAAGTGTTCATCCGCGATATTAATAGAAAAGAAACACATTTTGACAACACTGAATGTGGGCAATTACCTTAAAGGGGAGTGATTTCTCACTGCAGGGGCTTATGGGTAGAGAGTGAAGGCTGCTGGCAGGACTGATTTCAGTGCTCTGAAAGGCAAAGATCAGACATGTTAATATTTAATGAGCACATGAAAAGAAAATAACTTATAAATAATATTTTGCTGATCTCACTCGGAGGTTACTATTCTTGGCAGCGTTCTAAAGTTTTTTTTATTGTTTTTAAGTGTTACGTCCCTTTCATGTTGCGCCTTCACTCTAGACGGGGCGTAACATTAACTGACACACAGCCGAAGGCTACAGTACGAGAACAACTTCACCAAAAGCCTTCAAAGTATAATTTGCAATTACTGTTTCAACAACTTAAAAGCACGTATGTAGAAATGTATTTTTATCAAGCTCAATAAATGCTTTAAAAGAAAAGCACAAATTAAACAAGACTGTTATTACTCTAAAACTCGTTTACAAAAAACACTGGGAAATTAGCTCATGTCGTATATATTATGTAATTATACCATCCAAACAGGGGAGCAGACAGCCCTGTCCTCTCTGGGCTGTAGCCTCAAACCCTTCTCTCCTTCATCATGCTACGGCTGCCTCTCCTCCATATTAATGTGAAGGAAGAGAGCTGCAGACGCAGTGACACTCTCAGAGATGCAAAACACTTTAGTCTGAGTAAAGCAGTGAGCAGACTAAATATTGAGCTATAATATATATGTCAGACACTTTTGTTAAAATAAATAAAACAACATTCCCTATTATGTCCTTTTTACGAGATGTAAGTCACAGATGTGCCCAGAATGTGTCTGTGAAGCATCAGCTCAAAATACATCGCAGAACCTTTATTATCTCAAGCTGTAAATACCCCTTTTTGGGTTGAAGCAAAAAAATGCAAATGACCTTTCCAGAAAAGGGCCGTGCCTTTACAACTTGCGTCTTGGTTACTACAGCAACTATAAATTTTTTGATTATCATCTCTATCACGCTCGTGCTCACAGGCACGTTGCAATTTAAGAAGCCTTGTCGGTTTTAACTACTGATATACGCTTTTCTGAGTACACACACACAAATTGTGCATTACCTGACAGAAAGCCGGCTCTTCGTGTCTGCTGTGAAATACACACAGGGCTGTGTCAAAATGCACACAAAGTTCACACACAGTTGGTTTTGTCAGCAAACATAAACGGATGCATCTGTATAAGCATATTAGATCTGTAAAATGGTGATACGGCGACAATACATACATCTCCACGCCCCCACAATTTTTCACATAGGCACTGGGCAGAAATGGTTTAAATGAGAGATATTGTTATGTGCTGGGGTGGATTTTGGACCACCTTGCCTTTTGCTGTTACATGACATTGTGACTCATCGGGAGTTATTTTTTGAACGATTAAATACATACACTTGTATTTGTCAAAATTCCAATCTATGCAAGTATCCTCGTAAACATAATAACTTGGTGTTTAGTGAAAAAGAACAGCTGAAATAGAAAACATTTGTATATTGGATTCAGGTCATAGAGTGCCAGCAGTCTAATACTCCTACTGTCAATCATGTTACTCAAACAATAAAAAACTAAATCTCCCACTGCTCTTGACTAAACAATTATGTTACTCTAAGAAGAAATATACATTTAATTCACAGAGTGAAGAATACACATTTGATTACTTTACACAATGTATGAAGCATGAAATGTCTGTGGTATCAAAACTTTTTATATAATAAGGATATTATATTGCCCACCCCATTATGTACTGTATATGCTTAGGGGTGGGCGATATAACCAAAATCTTCTATCCCGGTAGAAGCATTTTTCTACCTTGATAACGACATACAGTATTGTTCAAAATAATAGCAGTGCAATGTGAATAACCAGAATAATCCAGGTTGTTAGTATATTTTTTATTGCTACATGGCAAACAAGTTACCAGTAGGTGCAGTAGATTCTTAGACAACAAACAAAACCCAGCATTCATGGTATGCACGCTCTGAAGGCTGTGCAATTGGGTAAATAGTTAAAAGGGGGTGTTCAAAAAAAATAGCAGTGTCTGCCATTGACTGTTCAAACTCAGAAATATTTTGTACAAACGTTTTTGTTTCTAGGATTTAGCAATCCTGTGAATCACTAAACTAACATTTTGTGGTATGACCACCATTTTTTGTAACAGCTTCACATCTGTGTGGCATGGAGTCAACCAACTTTAGGCACCTTTCAGCTGTTATTCTACTCCATAATTCTTTAACAACATTCTACAATTCATTAACATTTCTTGGTTTTGCTTCAGAATAAGCAGTTTTGATATCACCCCACAAGTTCTCGATTGGATTAAGGTCCGGTGATTGGGCTGGCCACTCTATAACATTAATTTTGTTGGTTTGGAACCAAGACTTTGCACGTTTACTAGTGTGTTTGGGGTCATTGACTTGTAAAACACCCATTTCAAGGGCATGTCAATATGACCTCTTCAAGTATTTTGATATATGCAAACTGATCCATGATCCCTGGTATGCGATAAATAGGCCCAACACCATAGTAGGAGAAACATGCCCATACCATGATGCTTGCACCACCATACTTCACTGTCTTTACTGTGTACTGTGGCTTGAATTCTGAGTTTTGGGGTCGTCTCACAAACTGTCTGTGGCCCTTGGACCCAAAAAGAACAATATTACTTTCATCAGTTCACAAAATGTTTCTCCATTTCTCTTTAGGCCAGTTGGGCAGTTTAGGCTCTTTTGCACATGCCTTTTTTTAACAGAGGGACTTTGTGGGGGATTCTTGAAAATAGATTAGCTTCACACAGACGTCTTCTAACTGTCACAGTACTTACAGGTAACTACAGACTGTCTTTGATCATCCTGGAGCTGATCAGTGGATGAGCTTTTGCCATTCTGGTTATTCTTGGATTCTGGATTCTTCGATCCATTTTGATGGTTGTCTTCCGTTTCCTTCCTCGTCTCTCTGGTTTTTCTCTCCATTTTAAGGCATTGGAGATCATTTTAGCTGAACAGTCTATAATTTTTTGCACCTCTTTATAGGTTTTCCCCTCTCCAATCAACTTTTTAATCAAATTATTCTTCGGAACAATGTCTTGAACGACCCATTTCAGGCTTTCAAATGCATGCTCAACAAGTGCTGGCTTCATCCTTAAATAGGGGCCACCTTATTCACATCTGTTTTTTCACAAAATTGACGACCTCACTGATTGAATGACACACTGCTATTTTTTTTAACACGCCCTTTCAACTAATTACCCAATTGCACAGCCTTCAGAGCGTGCATATCAGGAATGCTGGGTCTTGTTTGTTGTCTGAGAAACTACTCTACCTACCGGTAACTTGTTTGCCATGTAGCAATAAAAAATATACTAAAAACCTGGATTATTCTGGTTATTCACATTGCACTGCTAATTATTTTGAACAATACTGTATATATAAAAAAAATTCATTATCTTATTGTTCTAAAACTTTTGAACGGTAGTGTATGGTAAGACTTTTCCTTTTATTGAGGTTATTTGATTTGTTGGCTGTGGTAGAGTTCAATTGTTCAATTAAAGTTTTATTAAATTGTTAAATAAAAGTAACTGTATTTTTTAATAAAAAAAATAAGAAATTAAAAAGTTGCTTACCATTACACAAAACATTCACAATTGATAAATTGGGCTAAAAAAGAAGTGCTCTGAGTGATATTAAATAAAGAGCCATTTGGGAGCCGTAAGAGACAGCTCTTTTTAGGAAGCTGAGCCAAAACAGCCGATTTCGGATGTTATCACGCGATTTGAATGGGCCCTTATCAGTCATTATCAGCCCATTCATATGGGTCAGTAGGGGCCTGCTGCACCTACTGGTAAAACTTAAAATTAAATTAATTATTCTAGCGATTAGATTGTCTTTATTTAACGTTTTTTTAAAATGTAAAAAAATTTTTATTTAAATTTTTTTTAGATTGATGTGCCAGTTGTCTTATGGATGATAACAGCCTTCTAAGCCTACTAGTCTATAATTTAGGGCACCAAACTGGTTAGGGCCGGGCCTGATTACTGTATCTATTAGTTTTGTGTTTGTGAATTTCATTCAGCCATATGTCCATCAGTTTACAATGAAGAACTGGCCCCAATTGGCATCAGTTTACAATGAAGAACTGGCCCCAACTAAGCCTGGTTTCTCTCCAGTTTTTTTCTCCATTCTCTCACAGATGGGGTTTTGGTTCCTTGCCACTGATGCCTCTGGCTTGCTTAATTTCTAGTGATTATCATCGTTTGATTACAGAGACATCTCTGCTTTTGATAAATAAATAGTTTGATGTAATTAATAATTTATAAATAATTATTAATTATAAATAAATAATTTGATGATGTTCAGTACTTTGCTACAATCTGTATTGTTAAAAGCGCTATATAAATAAAAAATGATTGATTGATAATGATAATGCTTGCAAGTTTGTGCTTTGCTGCAAATTAATCTGTTTTGAAACTAAAATACGGAAGACAGATGTTTTCTCATGCTGAGAGAAAGGCAGATGTGTGTGAGAAAATAACATATGGTGTAAAAAAAAAACAATACAGCATGCGTCCTTACCTTTTGAAAGGGTTTGATTTGAGCAGATGATTTTATCATTGCTGCCATCGTCGGAGTGCATTTTCATATTCAGCATCTACCTCATATTCCCAATATGAATATATTCTTAAAACTATCGTTTTTAGGATCGCTAATCACCACATCCACCATCAAACAACAGTTATACTTATATTTCATTGTAACGGCTCTGCAGTAAAGCCATTCAAGCCAGTTAATTTTTTTCAGATGATTTTATGTATGTGTTTAATTATAAGTGGGGGAAAAAAATTACATAATCTATAAAAATGCCATTTTGTGAAATGAAGGTTAATTGCACTTACTGATTCTGCAGACACATAATTACTGTTGCTTTATCTTTCCTGTTGTAACAGAGCAGTCCAGCGACATGACAAAGAAAGTTGATCCTGATTGGTCCTCTTGCGTGTATTAGAAGTGCTGATATACCCTTTTCACAAGACCGTGATGATTCGTTTACGGTACAGAGCATTATAAATCCTTAAATGTTTTTCATATTTGTCTTTCTTTGTCATTTTTGAGTTTTTCTTTTCCTCTTTGAGCAAATCATAATGCAAAAAATATACAGTATTTGTGGTACTTTGCCATTCATTGCCCTTCAAGTTCACCAAACTATGACGACTTCCATTTTGGAGAAACTCGGAAACGTGAAAAAGGTCCATTGGCTTTGCAATTAGAATCGACTTTCGAAGTTCGACTTTGTAGATAAAACATTATTGTTTGTTAAATAAAAAGTCCTTAAATATACTCTCTCACACACACACACACACACGCACACACACACACACACACACATACATAAAAATCACATACTGAAAATAAATAAATCACAGAATAAGAATATCTGAATAACTATGTAAATGTGTGTATCTGTATGAGTGTATATGTATATTATGCAGAGACTACACCCTCTTACACATACATCCTCATAAAACCTGAGAAATTTAAACCAGAAAGATTATAGTATACCCAAGACAGGTCACCCATATAGTTATAAATGATACAAATATGGATTCAAAAATAGTAAAACTCAACTAACAGTTTATCTCCAGATACATTTGACTTTTCGGTTGGGTGAGTTCTGCATGCATGTGGAATACGTTTTAAATTCTTCTGATTTACAGGCTGCTTGTGTGAGTTTGTCTGTAACAACTGTCCATAACATGTTTGGGTCATATATGAACCAAAATAAATTTCTCTAAAGAAAAGAACTATATTTTACATAAAATAGTAGTGAAGAAAACTCACCAGGAAAACATAATGCTATATATAACGTAAATCCTAAAAGACTTTTATAATGTACAATTGCAGGTATAAATGTCCAACAACAAAGCAGACAGGAGAGATCATTAACTTCCGTGAAGTTAAACTTAAGAAAAAATTTGTGTATTGACATCTTTTTGTAAAGTAAAGCACTTTCTGATGTTTATTTTGCACTTGAAGTAAATATGAAAAGACAATTGTTTTACATGCCACTTAAACTGAGATGCAATAGTGATCTATCATGACAGATTAAAGAGCCACAAAACAAAATAGCAAAATTTGAAAGCTGAAATTTTGTATTATACCAGAAGTAACCTGTCTTGTCTGCTCTGCGAGTTGTCAGTTTTCTTTTGCTCCATGACATATGTATTATGGATTTTGCAAAGGGTCAGTTGGCACAATAATAATATCACAAAAACTGTAATAGCTTTAAAATATGCTTCATTTTTTTTTTTTTTTGGAATGGAATACAACCCAGACAAAAGAGTAGTTTTCGCCTGCCTTTTTAAAGGCTGTATCTACTTAAGTATTTTGACTAAAATAGTTCAAACAAAATACATTTTTAGATGCTTTAGTAAATCAGTTTTGCATTTTTACAGTGAACAGCAAAGAAAACTTTACATCTGTTAAAAACCTTCTCACAAGCAGGGGTTGCTAAATGATCAGCAATTAATAAATGCAATCAAAAGTTGGACACCTCAGAGAAACAATAACCCCACCAATTATATATTGTGTAAATATAGTTTTCAAAACAGTGGCATACATTTTTTATCTTAATTTTGGGGGTATGGGAGAATTACACAGCTAAATAAAACACAATTGCACACTTATAGAGCCTTTAATAATACCACTCAAGTGAAATCTGAGATTTGTTCTGCAACAACTTCTTTTACCTTTATCTTCTTTATGGTTGACCACCATGTCACACTTTTCTCTGACAATCCAAACAATTATTTTCAGTAGTCCCAGATTCCTGAGTTACATGCTTTCTTCAACTTTTCAAATAATATTTTATAAGCAAAGCAGACTTAATCCATATAGAGTTTTAGCAGGAAGTGGATCCATCACATGTTGCCTACCCTGATGTTGGGATTAAGCATTGGATCCAGGTTTGGATCTGTCTCAGCTGAGGCCCTACCCAGTTTGGCCATGATTATGATGAGGGTAAAGAAACCAATCACTCCAACCAAGAGCAACATGAAGATTCGCTGTTTCAAAGTAAGGGCCTTTTTCTTTGAGCCAGTGCGATTCCTAAAAACAGGGATAAAAACATACGATAAGAATTTATTTTAAGGTGTCAAAATAAAGAGTAATTCCTTAATGAGGTACTTAGTAGTAGCCATTGTAATTACATGAAATACAATGTACTTATTCAACTATGTAACAGTCTTTAATTAGTTTTTAATTATGTAGATGTAAGACATACTGTAAGTAACTGGCTGAGTCTGCACTGTAAAAAAAAAATAAAATAAAATAAAACAAAAACATTCTGTTACGGAAGCCCTGAAACGCAAGTTGGGGAAAAAAAACTTACGGTGAGTGAAAAAAAAAAAAAAAAAAGCTTATGGTTGGAAAAAAAAATAACAACACTTATCTCGTTATTTCAACATAATAACTCGTTATTTTGAGATATTAAGTCGTTATTTCGACTTATTATCTCGTTATTTTGCGATAACTCGTTATGTCGACTTACTAAGTCGTTATTTCGACATACGCCTTATGTTAAGGTTTGTAGTCATTTCAACATGAACAACTAGATGGTGCAATAACACAGTTAATTCTAGTTTATTCTACATAGCTTTCATTAGGCTACACTGGATATTCTACTCATTTATACTTTTCTAAAAAGGGACCAAATAGAATATGAATATA
>JAUCNO010001851.1:12520244-12537793 GCA_032353835.1 Enteromius viviparus
CGATATTATCATTATCGTGGGCCATATATCGCCACAGAATTGAATCGTGAGTTACCTGTATCGTCCCACCCCTAGTGGAAGGCACATTTCTCAGCTTTGAGGTATAATGAATGATGTCTTAGGCGCTGCAATACTTTGGACACATGGATTCTGTGGGTAGGCAGATCAGGTGAGTAAATCAAAATATCATCTATGTAGACGATTACAAATTGATTTAACATGTCTCAGAAAATTTCATTCATGAAACTTTGGAAAATTGCAGGTGAGTTGGCTAGCCCATACGGCATAACCCGATATTGGTAGTGGCCTGATGGAGTAATGAAAGCGGTTTTCCAATCATCCCCTTCTTTGATCCTTATCAAATTGTAAGCACTGCGTAAGTCTAACTTACTATATACGGTGGCTAAACTTTTCCGTCTGTTGGTTGAGTGTCCGGTAATCGATACAGGGACGTAATCCTCCATCCTTCTTAGCCACGAAAAAGAAGCTTGATGCTGCTGGAGAGGTGGAAGGGGTGATGAAACCTTGTCCAGTGCTTCCTAAATATAATCGTTCATGGCTTTGGTTTCTGGAAGAGACAAAGGATATATCCGCCCCTTGCGGCAGCTTAGTGTTAGGCAGTAGTTTTATCTCACAATCCCAATGACGACGTGGGGGAAGACGAGTGGTAGCTTGTTTACTAAACATGTCAAGATAATCATGGTACTCACTGGGGATGTTACATTCCGTGGAAACTTCAGGGCTTTCTACGGTGGTAGAATAACATTCTACTTGGGAATGCTGTGAATGATCAACAGTAGTTAGACAGTTCTGGAAGCATAATTCACTCCATTGTAGTATCTCACCCGTTTCCCAGTTGATAAGTGGTTGATGCTGAGCAAGCCATGGTCAACCCAACACCAAATCAACAGATGCGTCGTGCAATACCAGCAGTGACGTGGTTTCTTGGTGCAAGCATCCGACTTGAATGATGATGGGTGTGGTGCATTTACTGACCGGCCTGTTGTCCAGCAAGGTTCCTTGAATCGTTGTAATCTTATAACTGGTAGGGTTCTTAACACAGGAGATATGCATACTGTCCAAGCATTTAGAAGAAATTAAGTTCCCTAAAGCTCCGGAATCAACCATAGCTTTCACATAATATTCATTATCTTGAGTGATTAGTTTTACAGTGATAAGTGGTATACTTTGATTCATTGATTTAATGAAATCTGAACTCACCCGTTTGGTAGTGGGTCGAACTGGGCAGTTGCGTTGGAAGTGAGTGGGGTTCCCGCAATAGAAGCAGCAGCTTTCATCCTTCCGTCTCTGTCTCTCCGTTGGTTTCAAATGGTAAGTATCCATTTGCATGGTTTCATAATCCGCGGTGTCCATAGTCGATGAAGTGATACGTGTGGTAATAGTGGTCGATGGGAGATTCCGTGAGAGAGTGATAACATTTTTAAGGAATGCTTTGAGGTTTACTGAGTTGTCATAAATGGCCTTTTGGTTTTGGATCTCCGTTTTAAGTCCTCGGCGAAACACTGCCAACAGTGCGGGATCATTCTATCCACTGGTAGCTGCTAACGTTCGAAATTTTACTATGTATTCGTGAATAGTAAGGCTGCCTTGGTTTAATTTCAGGAGATCCTCTTGTACGGCCACTGGAGAGGGATCGAAACCAAACACTTCTTCAAAGTGGCGTTTGAAATTATTGTACGAGGAAAGATGTGAACTCTCACATGTCCAAAGTGCTTCCGCCCATTGAAGAGCTCTTCCTGTGAGCAACGTCATAATAAAAGCTATTTTGCTTCTTTCAGTGGGGAAATTTTGTGGTATCATTTCGAAATGAAGTGCACATTGCATTAGAAATCCTTTGCATGATGATTTTTCTCCGGAATATAGAGGTGGGCGATTCACAGCCTGAGGTCCAGCCGAAGGAACATGAAGACTCTCAATGGCTCGTAGAATGGTACTAAGATCGCTGACGTTGGTGGTGGTTTCATCCTCCATGATGAGCGTAGGAAGGAGAGTTCAGTTTCTTTCAGGGCTGTGATTCTGTAATGCTCAGTGCAAGGAGAAGGAGACGAGAAGGTAAGTTAAAGGAGATTTATTGAATGTCATTGAAAGTCTTTGAGTATGGGATGAGCTGAACTCCGTTCAGCGATGCAGAGCACACACAGTTCACAGTTTCCAAGAGAATAGCCAGTGAGTTAATCCTTTCCATCCATATTATGCATGACGAACACATCCGTGATATTAATGCCAACTTTATTCCTTTCCAGATGGTTCCAGTGAAAGGCGAGCCTTCGGGACAGTAGTCTGTGAAGACAGGTAAGTTTGGACGGTGAGTATACAGAGGTAAGTGACATCCAACTCACGTGTGGTTCTGGTGAACTGTGCTAGGTTAGTTCTAGGCTTTCGTGGATGATCGGCTGTGTTAGGTTCCACACAGCTCGATGGCGTGACAGGTAAATAGTTGAAAGGGGGTATTCAAAAAATAGCAGTCTCTGCCATTGACTGTTCAAACTCAGAATTATTTTGTACAAACGTTTTTGTTTCTAGGATTTAGCAATCCTGTGAATCACTAAACTAATATTTTGTGGTATGGCCACCATTTTTTATAACTGCTTCACATATGTGTGGCATGGAGTCAACCAACTTTAGGCACCTTTAAGCTGTTATTCCACTCAATGATTCCTTAACAACATTCCACAATTCATTAACATTTCTTGGTTTTGCTTCAGAAACAGCAGTTTTGATATCACCCCACAAATTCTCGATTGGATTAAGGTCCGGGGATTGGGCTGGCCACTTCATAACATTAATTTTGTTGGTTTGGAACCAAGACTTTGCACGTTTGCTAGTCTGTTTCGGGTCATTGTCTTGTTGAAACACCCATTTCAAGGGCATGTCCTCTTCAGCATAAGGCAACATGACTTCTTCAAGTATTTTGACATATGCAAACTGATCCATGATCCCTGGTATGCGATAAATAGGCCCTTACTTGCCCATATCATGATGCTTGAACCACCATGCTTCACTGTCTTTACTGTGTACTGTGGCTTGAATTCGGAGTTTGGGGGTCGTCTCACAAACTGTCTGTGGCCCTTGGACCCAAAAATAACTATTTTACTTTCATTAGTCCACAAAATGATCCTCCATTTCTCATTAGGCCAGTTGATGTGTTCTTTGGCAAATTGTAACCTCTTCAGCATATGCCTTTTTTTTAACAGAGGGACTTTGCGGGGGATTCTTGAAAATGGATAAGCTTCACACAGACGTCTTCTAACTGTCACAGTACTTACAGGTCACTCCAGACTGTCTTTGATCATCCTGGAGCTGAACAGTGGCTGAGCTTTTGCCATTCTGGTTATTCTTCAATCCATTTTGATGGTTGTCTTCCGTTTCCTTCTTCGTCTCTCTTGAGGCATTCTCTCCATTTAAAAGCATTGGAGATAATTTTAGCTGAACAGCCTATAATTTTTTGCTCCTCTTTATAGGTTTTTCCCTCTCCAATCAACTTTTTAATCAAATTACGCCGTTCTTCGTAACAATGTCTTGAACGACCCATTTCAGGCTTTCAAATGCATGCTCAACAAGTGCTGGCTTTATCCTTAAATAGGGGCCACCTGATTCACATCTGGTTTTTCACAAAATTGATGACATCACTGATTGAATGACACACTGCGATTTTTTTGAACACACCCTTTCAACTAATTACCCAATTGCACAGGTTTCAGAGCGTGCATATCAGGAATGCTGGGTCTTGTTTGTTGTCTGACAATATACTGCACCTACTGGTAACTTGTTTGCCATGTAGCAATAAAAAAAATATACTAAAAACCTGGATTATTCTGGTTATTCACATTGCACTGCTATTATTTTGAACAATACTGTATATTACAACATAGCAATTTGTATCTGAAAATGCATAAATAAAAATTAAAATGCAAAGAAACAGTTTCATATAATGTAACTTTATGTAAACTTAATTGCAGCAATACTTTAAATAAAAAATAAAAAAACAGCCATACTGTTTACTGTAAGTTTAATGGGGGTGTTTTTTTTTTCAGAACAACAGGTAAGTTACTAACATAATGCCTGACAGTATCCCAGTTCCCATGGGACATTCTAAAAAGCTTAACGTGGCTTAAAGCACCTAAAAACCGATGAGGGATACCCAAATTTCTGTCAAACCTTTCTTGTAATGATCACTAACTAACGTTACAGTCAAAAGAACGAGCCCATATTCAACAGATAAAGTGAATTTCCTTATAATGGCTACGGGGGTGAACACTTAACATGATAATATTAACTTTATATACTGAATAAGAGACAGTGGCAAGTCTTTACTATAAATAAAATTGGACAGAAGTTTGGTTTCTCCCGGTCGTTGTTAAGGTACATTAAGCCACGTTAAGCTGCTTCCTTATAATGGACTTCTATGGGGGAGAAAACGCTTAACGTGATATTATTCACTTTATCTGTTGAATATGTGCTCATTCTTTTGACAGCAGTTAGTGATTATTTTAAGGAAGGTTTGAGAGTAATTTGGCTTCCCTCGTCACCTTAAGCATTTTTACATTAAGCGTTTTAGAATGTCGAGTTTCCATTGCTAAAACAGTGCTATTGCATACCTTGCAATTCATTTTCGTCTCATTGGAATCACTTTTCCTATACCCAAACCAATTCCACACAGCAGACAATACACTTTTTTCTTTACCATCTCCTCGCTGTTAGTTTCGTCACATGTAAGCGAACTCACCGCTGCTGCACTGAGGGGTGTGCGCGCACTGGGAAAACAAGAGCTTGCGCGGCACTACCAGAGACTCACTGAGTTTTGTCCAAGTTTCCTTTTTTGGAAAAATGTCACCAAGGGGGTCAGAAAAGTCGATAAAAGTAGCGACAGAGTCGATAAGTTGGCAACTCTGCTTCTTACATTGTTGAAGTGAATGTGTATTGCGTGGTTACGTAACTTGCAACGTCACATGATTAAGACGATAGACCAAAATCTCTATCGGTTGACAAATTTCTACCCGTTAATCGTGTCTACCAGTATATCGCCCACCCCTAAGCTTTCAGAAGAAAACTCATGGATGTAACTAACTTTACCAGTTCTCTGTGACATGTATTTGGATATGCAAAACAAAACAAAAAATTAAATATCTCTGAGGCAAAGCAGCACTCTTTGTGGAGGGGCCCATAACATTCAGTTATTCCAACAGCAGTGTGAGAAAAAAACAATACCAGAAAAATGAGGTGAGAGTAATCAAGTAGTTTCAACGGGTCTATAAATTTCAAACAAGGTACAATATCACAACCATTACAATGTCATTTTGGTAAATGTTTCACGGTAAACGTGACTGAATTTTAAGCAGCATTTCAGACTCCATAATTATTAAAGGATTCAAGACTGATCCAGCATGTGCTGTTTTGATTCATGTGTTTTCTACGCCTGCATTTTAAGTACAAGGAGAGGACAAGAAAACTGTAATGAAAAGTGCAAACATATTGAGGTAATCAAAGAAGGTATGAAAGCAAAAGCAAGACAAACGTTTCACTAATGCAGATTCTTCCCAGTGCATTCAAACAAACACTTCTAAACAGCAAATGACCAAGCAGGGTCAAAATTATTTGCTGAAAAATACAAAACAGTAATTTAAGATTTTACCCCGTTCAATATTAATCTAAAGCCACTCAGAATACGAAGTAATTATCAGAATGGTTATATATGCACATGGCTACCTCTGAACTGTTTTAGCTGGTGGGAAATGCAATAGTTATGTAAATGAAACGGGCAGAAAGCACACACACACACAAAAAAAATAAAACACAATACAACAACAAGCCAGTTTAATCCACGAAGGATGCTGTGCCAGGTTCTGAATGCCAACAGGCACTACAGTACATAATGTTCAAAGGTATAAGAGCTATTCAATTCAAGCCTAGGTAACATTCAAAATAAAATAAAAACTACATCTGAGAAGTTAGATATTCTTGATTCAGGCTCTGAAACCAGTCTTATAGCAAACAATCGATGCCTCTTTTATATATTTACTACTTAACATTTGGCTAAATCAAAAGCTCTCTGAACATTTTGAACTGGCATCCTCACTGCGCTGCCCTAAATTAGTCTGGAACGAGGTATCAAAAGGCCGAAAGCACAAAAGACACACGAAGAATTAAAGAACAGGCTACGCGTTAAATCACTGGTCAAGCAAATAAAACCCACCGCAGAACTGCACAAGTCATTGTGATTCTTGTTACACTGTAGTTTACAAATGCTGAAGGAAGATGGCTAATTTACATGTTAATGAGGAGAGGCAGAAAAGAGGCCATAGAACCTCCTCTTCAATATTCATGTTCCTCTGTTGTGCTCTGGACCTTCACTGAAGAAAGTGATTGTTATTGTGAAGAAATGTAAAACAGAGTACATGCAGTTACCACTTGGAAAAATGTGGAATGGAAATAAGTGTGTTCTGGTCAATAAATCAAGTTGGGTTAGCATTATTAGCTGTAGGGGATTATTATTATTACTGTACTGACTTCATAAAGCTTTCAAATAAAATCCCACATTGCAACCACAATAGACACTCCAATAATAATAGAAATTTAAGTATTAAAGTTTTTCTTCCTCTCACAGCCTTGTTTTCATTCATGTCACATTAAGTATAGTTTCTACTCTAACCAAGGCCTATGTACTGATTGAATATGTCTCTTTTGAGTGTAAGATTCTCCTGGTGTTTGCCCTGAATGATGAGGCATGAAACTGGCAGGGCACGGAGAGCTCTTCTACCTGTTCTAATGCACCCGTGATGAAGGCCATAGCAGCTTCATGAATCAACTGTCAGGGTGGAACATTACCTCCTGCAGTGTCCTGCGTAGCCGCAGCAGAAGAGTCTTTACCGCTGTGCAGTCCTGCTGCATCAGCCTGAATGGCAGTGCTTCTAACCCGGGCAGAGGTTCATCATCACGAGACAAACAGAGGGACATCGGCCGTTGCTCCCTGGAAGGATCAAAATAAAACAGTCTGAGATTTGGGCTCACAATACCAGATTTCCAACATATAATGACAAATAAATGTGCATTCAATGCAATAACAATGTCAATTTCAATCGCTTGTCATTTTAACTAGAATTAACTGTAAATAACCTAATTTTTGCCTATTGTTTGCATTGTGCAGATTTCTCATTTCTCAAATGAACAGATCAATCATTCATGCAGAGAATGGGATCAAATCAAACTTGATTAGAAGAACTTCTTGAAAACGACCAAAACACAAAGGTTCAGAGAGGAGAAAAAACCGAGAGACACTCGAGAGGAACAGTCATACCCTCTTCATCAGGCCAAGTGGACACTAATCTATATATAAACTCAGACAATTAGACCGTTAAGAGGTTACAAAACATTAGTTTTTCCAGTCTTCTGAGATCTTTATTGAATGGCACAGCACTAATATCAGGGGAATTATATGAAGGGCTGAAAAAAACCTCTATTTCAAGGATGACATACACAAAATCAAAAGACTTAACACTCAAAGGTATGGCAATATCTTTTTTCGAGACAAAATCTCTATCGCTCTTCATTTTTGAAAGAACAAAAGCCCACCTTATATCAATGCCGTATATCAAAGATATCTTCAAAGGAAGCACAGGTATTTGGAGCGATAGAAATCTCTTATTGAGAGTTCCACAAAAAACATGAAGAGAGAGACCTCTTGCTAATTACGAATCTGATTCTGCTCAACAGAAGGATCACACTGCGGCTCCAGACTGGTCTTTATACGTTTCTGGGCTTCAGATCGAATTTAATTCAAGTTGCTTCAGATATAATTAAGTATTTATGCTTTTTAAAAGTACACCGATAACAGAAGATCAAAAGGAACCTCAGAGTTTCTGATTAGAATTAAGCATCGATTCCTGGGAACCCCTCCAAAGAGAGAGTCTGTAAACACAGTCAGTCTTCCAAACGAACGTCTGACACTTTTGTTGTCGTTTTTCATTACCATGCTGTTTATTTCAGTGGTTTTGTGGAGAGTGTCCTTGGAGCTGCAACAAGAAAGTGAAATTTCACTTTGCTACTCCATGGCAGGTTACAAGCTTTCCATCTCACACTTGTCAATTAATATCACCTTCTGAAACATCCTCTCTGAAAAATAGAAACATGTTTTCTTGTTTTTCAATCCATAGCATCGACCGGTAAAAACATACTATCCATCCTGAAGGATATATCTATTGTTTCTGTTTTCTTACGAATTTATAAAAGATTTCCTAAACGGCTTGGGTTGCTAAACGCCTGAGAAAGCATAGACAGAATCCTGACTTATTCATGATCCTCGCGCTGAGACACGGCATAGGAGAAGGCGTTCTTATTCAACATACTCATTAAAGTATTAGAGCCTGTATAACTCAGTGTCTGCACAAAAAGCCAGCAGCAAAAGCACGGCTCATTCTTTGTTTTTGTGAGAACTGACTACGGCACCTAACAGATTCCTCTAATATTGTATTTTACTGTGACACAGAGTCAACTGATGTATTTGTCAAAGCATGGCATGGAAAATCGATCATTGAGCACATGATTTATAAAAGCAGAAGTATGGAAGCACAATGTTTATTACTTAAAAAGGAAATCGGTGTGAGCGCTGCAGAACTGATCGTATATTGTGCCTTAACAATGCTAGCTTTCCTTTAGCTCGGACGCCTGAGCTGTTTAACACAATTCTGAAATGTTTTCATAAAAAAAAAAAAACTAAAAAAAAAAAAACTGTACAAGCAATTTCCAAACACATTAAAAAACATAGACCAGGTGTTAAATGGCACCTCCTATAAACACAACTGCCAGTGTTATTATTCTGTCTGGAAGAGGACGTTATTTATTTCAAAGAAGCTCTGTGCATCAGGTAATTATCCAGATTCAATCATTAATTAGAATTTTAGATGTCAGGGCCTCTATGATTCGGCTTAACAAGCGATGTGATTGCTCCAATAACTAGAGCGATTTAAAGTTGTGAGGAGAATCTCACACTGTGACAGCACTTTGACTATAAACAGGCTAACGAAAACGAATCCTGTACAGATACGCAAGGCAGGAGTATAGCTGCCATACTCAGTGTTATGATTATGAGTGGACCATCATGTTAATATATAATAATAAACCTAATGTAGCCTCTAAAATGCTGCCTACGTAAGTTTTGGAACAAAGCCTGTATATTATTTATAATATGATATATGATCCATTTACATTTAGTGGAGGCGATGCTGTTATTAATCAGGTCTTGGGACGCACTTTGCTCCGAGATGCACCTAAAAGCTGCTGACCTCAGAGTGTTTTCATTATGCCTCAGTTGCAGCTTGGTCTCAACATTTTTTACACTAACTGTAACAGCTACATATTTCACTTTAATCATTCCGTCACTGCATCACCCCACTACATAATATCCATTATCACCTCACTTCAAGCCATGATCTGATTATGCCAATGCAAACACCGTCACCGAATCGGATCTGTTATGCATATGACCTCTGTTTAGCAGGTTGATGACCCCCCTCTGCGTGAGCTCTCATTTAGAGGCTGTATGTTATTTAAAGTAGTTGAGGGGCAGAGCACTGAAGTTCTGTACTGGCATCTGTCAGATGTAAAAGACTCCCTCAGGTGAGTCGTGTTGTGTGCTACACCTATTTGCACCGTTTTCTCATCAGGCCATTAGCATTCTCATTAGCGTGAGGCAAGCCTGGCCCTTTGTTCTTTTAATCACATTTTAACTTTGCACTAGAGGAGCAAAGTACTGCCTATGTTCAAAGTTGCAAAGACGTGTTTGGAAACCAGTAATCTGAATGCTTGGCTTCCAGAAGCAGTGTTTGGATCAGAGAAATGCTCACAGTCCTAGTGTAGTAATTATTGTAAGGGGAGAGATCCAAAAACTTGTGCCCTCTTCTGCTGGCAAACAAGATACAGAGATGGACTGCTGTAAACATCGAGAGAGTTTGCAGTCGTCTTTGATTGGGAGCGTGAGAGTGAAGAGAGGGGGAAAAAAAAGTGAAAAGTGGTATTAAATGAATTTAAATGATCTTCCCTACCAGCCAGAAACAAATTTTCACACTAGGTGTGGGCGGTATGACCAAAATCTTTTCACAGTATGAGTAATTTTATATCATGTTAACAGTATCATTCACAATACAGTTATTTTTACTAGAACATCCCTCACATCCTCTGAATTTAGGGTAAGAATTTATTTATTTAATGTTTTTTTTTTTAAATAAGTATGTTTCTTAGATTAAAAAAATACAGTAAATATATTTTAAAATATACTAAATATAACTACAATTTAAAATAACAGTTTTTGTTTTTTATTTATTTGAAATTATGTAGATTTACGGAAATATCATTATCATTAACTATGCTCAAAAGAGTTAATCATCTACATTTATTTGTGAAATTTGCCTTTTAAAAACCATACCTTTTCTGGACAATTTAAAAAGAAAAGCATTTATTTGTATTTATTTATAGGCTTTTCCAGACACTGTTAATCAGTTTTAATAAATAAAAACCATTGTGTTCTCTATATTGGTATAAGCCCTTAAAAACCCCACATTGTTTAACTACCAATGTACACAGACCACTCATTTCTTCATGCCATTGGCCATTTTGTTTATTCAAGCAAGCCATTTTGACAAACACAACAGACTGCAACAAATTGGTCAAGTCCTCTGAATGCAAGGTTTTCTGGCAGCAATACTAAAAGTCAACAGTTTTCACACTGCCGTCAACCATCTCTCTCAACTCAAAGTTTTGATTCATTTTTATTACAACGATTAGCCTCAACCTCAACGATGACATCATCTCTGTTTGTTTGTTTATTCTGAACTTTTCAACCCCAAACATCTGAAAAGCTTAAACGTGTTGATTCTGCTCATTAAGTGACGTCCCTTGTGGCTTAATTGTGGTTTATTTATTTCTAGCAGGGAATTATGCGATGATGTCAGAACGGACGCGGTAGTGGTTGCAGGCGGTTTGTTGACATTAAAGCAATGTTTCTGGTTGATCAAATATTTATGCCTTTAGAAGAATCATTTGTTAAAAGTCTTACATGAATGAGCTTCATTTAAAATGGACAAATTCAATGGCATTTTAACCTAAAGTCTTTGTTTCTTCCCTCAAAAATATTAACAGCTCAAGCTTTGAGAAATTACTGTGTAGTCAACATATCATAAAGATCTCAAAAATGCTTCTGCCATTTATGACATAGCTTGTGTTTCAACATTTTATGGTTTGTGGATGAACATCAGGCGAAGAGGCGGTCGCCTCACAAAGACCAATCAGTGATGTCACAAGCTTCTTTGCAACGTATGACAACAATGGATTCTGCCGCTGTGACTCAGCCAGACCCCCAGGAGACTTTCCCCGAGCCTGATTCGCTCTCACACACATACACAGAGATGTGGAGAAATCAACATGACACCACAACTGAGAGTGTGATCAAAGGTTAGGAACAATCACACCCCAAACTCCACGCTTCAGAAAAAAACAACACATCTGACTGAATCTCAGTAATTAGTTATGCTCAAGCTAAAAGTCTAGCGCTCCTTTAGTCACACCCGAGTTTCCTTGAAAGTCCCCTCTCGCTCTCTTTCTTTGAATCACCTTGACAGACTTAGGTAAGGAGACTGGGGAAAGTAGCACAAGGCCAGACATGCTGCCTTCTGTTGTGGAGGACCACAGCTTGCGGAGAGCTGAGGAGTCTGCCCCCTGCTGAAGCAAACCTGCTCCTGAAGGACATGAAGAAGAGAGAGGGGGAGAGAGAGAGAATCCAGCTGGTCGTGAGCTTTGCGTCTCAGCATTTCACTGCATTCTCTGTCTCTAGGCTAAAGGTGCACTCAGTAAGTTATTGTTTACATTATGCAGGCTCTTCAACTGGCCGCACTTTTATGTTTACCCTTTATAACACACCTTGAGCACTGTAAAACCTCTATATAATGTAAACATGATTATTAATATTTATTTCATCAACCCCAAATCTACTACTAACATATAATTAACAGTATTGCTGTTGTAGGAATTTTTATTTATTATTATTATTTTTTTTTTTTTTACTGCCATCATTATGGTCATGAAATATTATTATGAATATGTTGTATTCTTATTATTTTAGTAGTTGTTGTTTTTGTTGTTGAATTTTAATATCATTATTAATAATGGCATTTATCATGATACATAATAATCAATACATTATTTATTTGTATTTCTTTAAACATTAGGGTTTTGCAGAGATCCATAGATGGGATTATTGTTAATAATAATAATAATAATAATAATAATAATAATAATAATTACTTGTTATTTGTACTTACTATTTAATTAGAATAATAGCAACAATAACAATATACAAGTTGACGTAATTATTATGTTTTTTATAACATAATAATTACGTATATATATATAAACCAATCATGAGATAAATTTTAATAGATCAATGGGTGTTGAGAAATCCATTTTTAATTATTAATTTTAAATTACAGTTTAATTTGCATTTAAGTAAATTAAGTAAATTTGTTCTACAACATCAATTACAAATGGTTGTTTATATGATTAGTTAAACTTGCATTCTTATGTTAGCAAGAAATTCTTTTTTTACTTATTGAAAAATAGCTATTCTAACTCACTATGAATTCTGTTGGAAACGTGAGACTAATGCACTTCCTGGTCTGACCTAAAGATCAACATCATAGAAGTCCAGCTCTATATCAAATATGCCTGTTCACGAAAGTCATCAGGAATTAACTACTTGTAGGTTACAATAGATTTTCTTTCTAAAGTCTTACTAAAGTCACAATAAAAAAAAAAAGTTATTCATTTCTTTACGTGAAACTTTTAATGAGTAAAAAATGACTGAGTGCACCTCTAAAGAAAAACGCACAAAATATGATTTAGAGAAAGCGTACAAGGAAACAAAATGGGTCTTATGAACAATTAGATTTTTTTCCTTCTAGACGACCTTGCTGATAGTATAACTAAATCAGATCAAATCGCAATAAAGACTTGGTCATTTTGTTCCTCACAAAATAAAGAAGAAAAAAAATGATACGGTTGAGGATTTCAGTTCCTTTCATTTAAACTGTGACTCTCTCTCTATATGAAAGCTGTATAAGAGAAAACTAATCATATACCTTTACACTGACTTTGGCAGGGCTGCTAAGATGGACTGAGCTCTTTTTCGTCTCTTCCTATAGCTTCATCTTTCTGCCTCCCTTCACAGAGCAAAACACTTCCTTCTGCCTCTCTTCTTCTGTAAAATGGGCTAGAGCTGCGTCGCTGAGCGAGAAAAACATAACACGAGCTGCTGTGCATCAGTCTCGCTGACGGCTGATGCGTTTTCCACACCAACAGCCCAGATTTCGCCTTGGGATAATATATCTTGTCACTTAGTCAGGGTGTAGGATTATAGCCCATCAAACAGTGCATCCTCAACTCTAGCTGAGCTGACTCACAGCAGAAAACAGGCCTCCCAGCCACTGCCCATTAAAGACATCTATACTAGCTGACACCTCCCCACCATAATGACACTATACACCGCGATCCCATGCATCGTTCAAGCCACTTCTCTCCGGTCTCCCGAAAGATGAATTTGACAAATATGAGAAAAAGCCAACTACTTTACTTCTTCTGAGTTTCATTATTTTCAATGCCGGATGAATTATTAGACGCTAAGAGCAACAAAAAAGATAGTTCACCCAAAAATGAAAGTTTGCGATTATTTACTCATCCTCGTGTTGTTCCAAAGCAGCGTGCTGCCTTTATGGAACGCATTCTTTTTCCATACAACAATAGTTCACTGTGATTATGGCAGGCAGAGCTCCAGCAAATAAAAAAAAAAATCCATGATTGGTGAGCTCTGTTCTTTTACAAGCTTTGCAAAAGGAACAGACTGAAATTTAAGTCATTATTCACACATTCAGAGTTGTTTCAATGCCAAATGTGATGCATCCAAAGATACTACTGTACTCTTCAAAAATGTTTGAAGCTGGGAAGATTTTGTTTAAAAATAAATAAATAAATAAAGTATCAGCAATGCTCCTGGCATTTCTATTATAAAATATTTTCTAATTTAACTGACCATTACATTAACTCCAGTCTTTAGTGCCACATGATGCTTTATTTAAATAAAGTTCTGAGAAATTATTCTAATATTCTGAAATATTAAGAAACAATTATTATCATCAATTCTAAAAGCATTTATGGAAACCTTCATGGTGATCCTTCATGAATAAAATAATTGACAAGTACAGCATTATTCTGAAAAAGTAAACACAAATCTATACATTTATCATAAATGATATATATCAAAATAAACAATATACATATTACTTAGTGTATGTGGGATGAGATTTAGGGGGGGATATATTTCAGTATATTTCTTACACAAAGCTATTATACAGCTTCATAAGACTCAAGGTATTATGCACATTTTTTTTGTCCTTTTGGTTTAGGAACGCTATGATCATCAACAAAAAGAAACAAATGTGACACTAAACATTTAACATTTACTTTCTTTTTTGCACAGAAAAGTAACAGCATGTTTAAAACGGCATCGGGCAGTAAATAAGAGAGCCATCCCTTTAAATGCACTGTTAATAAGTCATCCCAATTCCCACATAATTCCTAATAAAATAAGCTAGTCCAGCATGAATAGCAATAGCCTGGCTGACGATGAAAAAGCCTTAACCTTGTCAATAACGGGTCAGACAATTACAGCACAAAATCTTTAACATGATGAGAACAGAACAGTCCAGGGGTGCCATAAATTATATTTATAAAATAAATACAGAACCTCCTAAAAAGTGGCAATAGCAAAAAAAAAGTAACTCTCAGGAAGAAATCTCATTCAAAACTATGTCAGAGATATCAAGACAAGGTCATACAATCACCACCTGCTGACAAGGCGCAAATACGCTTTCTAGAAGCAACGCGTTTTTTATGAGCTCAAATATACTATAAAATGTCATATAACCGCGTAGGTTTGGAAAAGTACCTTTTCTCATAACCTTTCAGCAATATAAGGTAATATTTGGCACAGCGGTGTTCAATTTAAACATTAAACCTTCTACTTACACAGAAAACAAATACAAGACTTATTACAAGTAGTTGACATAGTAGTTTGGGTGCGTTCTGTAATCATTTCAAAATAAACCTGCTCTATTTTGGGGCATGCTCTAAAAACTGTACAAATAATTATAAGGTCAGGAAATGTATTCAATTTTCTAGGCTAATTTCCATGCTAATATAATTTGCTCTGTGTCCACATGGGATTCATCCGGTTCTGAAATGACTCTGCTGTCATTACGCATGAGGATGAAACTGCCAGTCAGAGTAGACGGAGTTTTGAGAGAACGTTATCAAATCATACAAACTGTCGGCAGAGTCAATGCCCATGTCAATACATCAGAGAAAGTTTGATAGTTTAGGGAACAAGACGCAAAGCAGTGGATGAAGTAGGACTCGCTTCCGCTGAGAACACGACTGTATAAATTAGTTTATCCTCACGTCAACACTGTCATGACTGTATTTCTTGGCATGCGAGTTAGCAGAGCATTAAGTAAACTACAGCAATCGCTTATTCGTTTCATCAAAATGCTTCCAACCTGGCTAAAGCTGTGCTTCTGTTTCACATACTGTAGTAAAACAATCTCTCAAATGAGTTGTGATGCTCCAAAAGGAAAATTCGCAAGAATAGCACAATAACACACATTCACAGGCTAAATGTCACTTTTGATGAATGTACTGCAATCTTGCCGTTAAAAGAAAATGTATACTTTATATATAAATATACACACATTTATTTATTTATGCATTTTATTTATTTCCAGTATTTCTTTTGTAGTGCAAGTGAAAATATTGGCAGGCCAGAGCTACCATCTGATTGGATCAGCAAGAAAGAAAATCCTCATTGTTGAGCTCTGCAACCAGTTCATTTTCATGAAACAACTAGATGATCATTTTGTGGTTTGGAACAAAATAAACACTGAATTATTAAACCATCAAACCATTCATGTTCACAGTGCAAATTGAGAGTAAAAGCTGCGGTGAAGAAAAGGTACCTGAGGGGGGGCTCCTTGAGATCTCTTCCAGGGGTCCGGTCGGTCGAGGCCTCCAGGGGTGAAGGCAGCAGGTTGAGGCATGATGCAAGGGATTGACTGGAATCTTCCCGTGAGGCTGTAATAGCAAATTAAGAAGCTTCTGGGTGAAAATAAGCTTCATAAGCTTTCCCTGAAATAAGGGATTTATTTTTAAGACATTTTTATACAATAAACAAAATGTAGAACTTTGTTTGGTTGCTACTTGTCCAATGTGTAATCTGGGTCCTGAAGCAAAACCGACTGATCTAGAGGAAATTCATGCCAAAATGACTTCATGCATAGGCGCTGCGATATTTACTTCTCTTGCAAAAAAAAACAACTGCAAATATCAGCAATGACATTCGCAGTGTTTACCTGTCTAGAGGCTTTGCCCATGGTGCATGTTAACGTGTAGTGTCACATGTGCTGATGTTACTCCTCCCGAAATATCAGAACATTTGGAAAATTAAGATGACGACATGACTTATTCATAACTGTATGCGTACATAACTTCATGGTGTAATATTTTACAAAGAATTAAAATCAGAAGACTTGCCCAAGTCTTCTTTAGCTATAGCTAGGGGGGATAAGGTCTCATCTTTTTTATCTATGGAAAAAATCATTTCTTCAAGCGATGCAGCTATTACAAGAATGTGTAATTACTACAACAAGATATTCAGAGATTTAACAGCATGAATATGAATGAGAGAAAACGGCATAATACATGTTTGAGAGTCTGAAGCAAAAACGACAGAGCAACTGGAGTCTTGTGAAAACATACCATGGTGAGGTCGCTGGTCATCAGAGAGGTCGAGATCTAGCATCAGGTCATCCTCATCCAACTCGGATGAGCCAAGGTTATTCAAAACATCCTGGAAAAGAAAGAAAAACTTTCATGCAAGAGTCAAAATAAAAATATTTGAGGAGAAAAGTTCTGTGAGGATGGTTTTACATTGCATGCCATAATTCAACCAAAAAATGGTGTTATGTAGTTGTATATAATATATATTTTTTGTATTATACCCAGTTTCCTAATGAAAACCCTACAATTTTTATAAATTCAGATTTATAAATCAAAACTTTGAATTACTTTAAATAATATGAATATTATCTATTTTAATATTAAAATGTTTAATGCTATATAAATATTGTGTGTGTGTGTGTGTGTGTGTGTGTGTGTGTGTAACTATATATATATATATATATATATATATATATATATATACATACACACACACACATTATATTTCCATTAAAATGATTAAAATTATATTGGCATACTTTTTCCATGAATAATTTATTTATTATAAAATATTATAATTTATTACAAACTATACAGTTATTATGAACAAACACAGCAGAATAATTAATTAGGGGGAAAACACACACACACACACACATGTTGGTTTTTGTGATTTATGAGGACTCTCCATAGGCGTAATGGTTTTTATACAGGAC
>JAUCNO010001851.1:12537893-12558381 GCA_032353835.1 Enteromius viviparus
GTCTCTGCATTTGATAAATAAAGTTTAATTCTCGTCATTATACATTACCATTACTCTGTTGTTCTATTTAATAATGTCCAGTGCTTTGCTACAATCTGTATTGTTAAAAGCGCTATATAAATAAAAGTGACTTGACTTGAACTGACGTAAACGTTGGTGAATATTTCAAGAACAAGAACATACAAAGTGCCTTTTATTCAAATAAAAAAAAAGATCTACATTCTTTATCAGTGTCAAAATTAACACAGTACCGTTTAAATGTGCCTGAACATCATCTAAATGCCTCGGTGAGATATGTGTTGGATCACAGTAGATTCGGCGTAGATGCTCCCAGGTAGGTGCGTAAGTCTGAGATATTAGATTTGATTATCTTGGCTGGTATGGATTTCATCTTTAACCTCTGATAGGCAGCGAATCGATGACATCCACCGAATGAATAGTAATAATTGCCTCCTTTTTCTCCTGTGATCCAAAGCACGTCTATGGGAGGCACAACGGAAATATGTGCGCCCTCCTGGAAAAACGACACCGTTAAAATGACCTCAGATATTATATTACACTCAATAAATATACTTATACGTTAAATATAGTCTGAAATAACTGTTACCTGTACGCTGGTCATGAGGCTTTGGACTTTCTGCTCGTCCAGAACAGGCGGAATGGGTCGTATAATCACCTCCATTGGGATGTTATGAACGTCCTGTATGTTGTCTGAATGGATGGAGCGGTTTTCTCTGCTTAAACTGCCCATGTTTTGCGTGAAAACCCCGACTGGATTCACTCTTGCGATGCCGGTGTACTTTGTCCAAACACCGCTCAGAGTTGGAAACATCACTAGTAGAAGTAGCTTCTCAGGATAGACAGCAGGGAAGTGAGTGTCTGCGCATGCGCGGGTAATCCTGCCTTCTTTTCCTCTTCCCGTTCTTAATATTATAGGTAGACCAAAATAGTAGTCGATGCGTTTTAATGAAAACCTTTTTAAGCATACATAGTAGTAATTAATAGCATAAAGTTATTTAATATTCAAAAGTACGATAAAATCCTGTACAATTTAGGCCTTTTTACTATTCCAGAGCGGAGGTCAATATTTCTGCAGGTTACATCGTTGCGCCAGCAGGTGGCGAGCGAGTCATATCATCATTCAGTCATTCAAAACAACTCTCTTCATTAACGTTTGCAAAGAATTTGTCAGATATTTGAAGCCATTAAGAGAGATAAAAAGTAAAAGATAACTAGATCAGTAAGTTGGCTTTCTCAAGCCAACTTAATTATAACTTGTTTCTCTGCCGAGTTCCGAACTAACAGCCAATCAGAAATGAGAATATGTGGGTTCCGGGGAAATTACGTGATCCCGCCATGTGCCAGCTTGCCAGCACGTTCGTTACTAGGCAACGTGGGAGCGCGCACGCACACACGAAGTGGAATTTGAACGAGCTGAAACGAATGTGGACGGTAATCCCTTTATTATTTATTTATGTGTATTATTATTATTTTAATTTTATGATACCTGGACGAAATCAGTTGCCTGTGATCGAAGACAGTGAGCTGCTGCTGGGAAATATTGACAAATTCGTACTAAATTATTACTAAAGTAACTGTTAGTTAAGTTTAACTACAGCAGATAAAATCTCACTCCAAACTTTTGCTAAAACTTGAAAGCCCTGCATTACATAAACCAAGAAAAGGTGTTTATGAGTCACTGAAATTGATAATACACTGATTCAAAACGGTCAACAGTTGGCTAACTTCTCTTTGCTTGAATGATTTTTGCTAGTGCTGCTAAAATGGGTAACGACTCTGCGATATTGTGTCTAAAATATAATGGTAAAGTTACGTAATATTTACTTATTGTTTGTTGAAGGTTTGTAAAAATCAATATCCCAGCGTAATATTAACACGACCGTGATTAACGTTACCTTAGCAATTTTGGTAGTGTATTATTGGTGTGATGTAACGTTAGATACAGGTACAAATAAAGGTTTGAAAATTAGCAAAGACACAAACACATCTTTTCCTCAGTAAGTTAAACAGGGACTTTTTGTTATGAAAAAAAATTCAATTGCTGTACATAAACTGCGTAATGCATATTAAATTTGATATTCATAGAATGTGGGAACTGATTTTATTCTCTTTTCTTATCTGGATAATTGTCTTTTTAACTGACAATGTGAAGATTGCAAAAGATGACACCATTTACAAAACATGTCATACTTCTCACCTAGCGTCTGATGTCTGATTCCTTGTTTTGCTATTTTATTTCTAAGCTGGCCAAAAAAGTCTTCCCAGAAATGATCAATCGCTTGTCTAAAAGCTGGCCTGATAGCATAACTGCTGCCATAAGCCAAGAAAATCTACAAAAAATGTATCTCTGCAGTACGCTGGACATTTGGCATGATAAGGAATGAGATCTGTCTTCTGTAGGGGTGAGATTTTCTTTTTTTGGATCTCAGCTTACTCTGTCTCTCACCGTGGATCATTAATGGAAAAGAAAATGAACATTTGGATCTCTAAATGCTGTGAACTGATTCTTCTGACAGGAGCAGAAGGGACGTTTGGACCTACTGCCAGCAGGCTGTAACAGACAGATGGGTTTTCACACAAACAACAGAAAACATCAAGAGCAGTCAGGCTGGCACACGCAGAAGAAGAGTCAGCAAAGGGGAGAAAGTCTGGATAATGAGGCACTGCTAGCAGGAGATGCTATTTCACTTTGTGCTGGGAGAAGACAAACTGTCCACTCTGTTTAGAGTTCAACTCCGTAGTTGCAAAGCCATATGGTGGGTTCACTAATATAATTATGAGCACCCTCATGTTTTTAAAACATATAGTGGTAATGACAATTAAATTATTAAACAGACTTAAAATTACTCTGAAACAGAATAAGCAACAGATCATTTCTTTTGTATTACAAATTATTGAAAAAGAAAAATATGTGTTGGGCAGAGACCTAGTTTTATTCATCAGTGACTGACTGGATGAAGTCAGATCTGAATGTGTGCTTGCAGTATATTATATTAGATTGGTAGACAGTTTAAGTGGACTAAATAATCAAGTTATGACATTTTTATAACTACAAATTGTGAGATTAATAAATTTAACATGATTGAATGAATTGATCACAGTAGGATCAATAACATATAAATTAATATCATGCCGAATTTACCAAATTTTTCAAATCTTGTTATCGCTAATAAATCTCATTGGCTAAATATATATACATATTTATTGATGTTTTGTTTTACAAGAACCATCTCTAATATTGTTGCTTCTGATTGTAGGATATTTTGTACACGGTGGTAAACTGGTGAACTGTGATCTGACTGACTGCAGTGAATCATAATAACCAGCAGACGGCAGGCAAAGATCAGAATCCTGTTGATATTGAGGCATCAGAAAAGCATATCATTGAAGTTTTGCAAGCAAAGGACAGTGCCAAGTAAGTACTGACATCCAAGTATGCAGCCGAAATCTTATTATCAGTCCTTAACTAAAAAAGTGTGGTGATACCACGGTGTTGGCATCAGATGCTTGTGGTGCTGTTGTACACCATGGTATTTATATGGCATATTTACAACCATTAACATAAAACTGTCAAAAAGCGTAACAGATGAGGACACAAAGCATATATATTCTGTAGTTTCCATTCTCATCAATATGATAACTTTTGCTTATGAGAACCCCCAAAATGTGCGAAGGGTTCAAAAAAAGATGCTTTTTGCCAACAGACTGGTGCAATTACAGTATCTCGCCAGATCCAGCCAAATCCCTTACCCTTTGATGAAGCACTTTAATAATGAGCTGTTTTAAGTAACACTTCTAAAATGTGAGGTGTTGTGGTGGACTCTGGGAGCAAAACTCTGAGCAGCATCATTGTGTTGGTCAATATCGACCTGTACGAGTGAGGGAGAGTCAAGGGAGGATTAGGTACTCTGATCTCTTAAAGGGTAATCAGTAACTACTGTAACCTGCTAAATGCATCTATGGACAGAACATATGCTAACACACATTTAGCATATATTATTGACACCACGTGGATAGCTTCATATGAAGGCACTCAAACACTGGAATTCTATTTTTATATTGTTCTTGTTTCTTGCATTAGGATCAGTGAAAGCAAATAAAACCTCAGCGTCATGTGCCAGTAAAGGGTAAAGCTCAGTAGGACAGCATGTTATCAGTGAGAGTTGAGTGGTTTAGGATTGCATGTTCAATATTGCAGATGATGGTGTTTAATAATTGATTCTTATGAAATCTAATGGCAGCATCACCACGATAAGACTTCAGTTACACTGACCTCTTTATTCAGAGTGATACTCACTACTAAACCTGAAGCAATGTTATATTCCAACATAAAGGAATCTCAAATATAGGTCTCTGACTATGTTTTATATAGTGAAACGTTATAAAATATTTCGTTTTAGGTTTTATATAACATTACAATTTAAATAAAATTAAGTCTAATTCACTCAAAATCTTCTATATGGATTCACGTACAAAGGTAGTTAATAATATGCACAAAAAAGGGAAAAATTGTGTACTATATAGGGGCCTTCTTAAAGGAGAAAGAAAAAGGCTCAAAATGAATAACATTTTATAAAACACATTTTTATAGAAAGTTTGTGAGCTGATGTTAAGGTAAATGTGATTGTGGTAGGATCGTTGTTGTACTAAGAAGTGTAACAGTTTATAATCAAATATTTGAGACTGTCGGGGACCAAAATAGTCACTGAAAAAACATATATCACCCATATTCTGACTGCTGGGTGGTTCTCTTCTCAGCCACTTATTATGAAATATATTACTCATGCCTGTGCATTAAAGTAGTAAACCAATAGCCGAACATTTCTTATATTTGCATTTTTAGAAGCACCGGTTAATGAATAGCAATGTCATCCTTTAAATCAATCGGTCAGACAGAAACCGAAGCCGTGCTAAAACACTGTAGGGCAGTGAAGGACATAATGGTCAACTCATGTTTCCGGTTTCTTAGACATCAGTCCTCCTCTGTGTCCTGATGACAGTCTCTCTTCCTCAGCATCAGTAATCAGTCTCATTCAGCTCTGAGTGCTGCATTTTGGTAAGGCCAGAGTGTAACAGAAAATCAATGTTTCATTAACATTTAATGACTTGGACTGGCTTAACAGCACCAGGAAAGATGCATGTGCGCCAGCTTTCAGAGTGACTTCAGCTGCTGACTTGATTACAGTTTGAATGTTCTTCCAATGATATTTACAGTACTGAGGCTTGCAGGAAAAAAAGCCGATCCAGGATCGGCCGAGCCATTGTTGAGATGGGTAGGCGTTGTCAGGGAGGAACACAGGAAGAAGTCGCTCATTCATTTTGATTTGCGACTCTGTAGTCTTGTGTTTGTGATTGGAATTTATATCCATCCAGCAGTAAGAAGTACAGACTACAAGCACAGTTCTACTAATGCAAACTGGGGTCAGGGGTCCGTGAGTGGGATCTAAAAGCACTTTCAGTATGCGCTTCATATGCTTCATTTGAGAGAAAGTGAAACATTTAGTCAAATAAAAAAGAGGCAACAGACTGCTTGTGCTATTGATTTTATTGTTCATAAACATCACTATTGGCTTTACCCTTCATAACAGGCAAAATGTAATATCAGAAGTGGAAAAATCTTTACGGTTTTACACAGGGAGGCAGGAAGATAGAGAGAGAAGGCAAGGGAAAAGAAGAGAGACAATCTGAAATCTCTCAAGGACCATATGGAGGGCTGTGAGTTGCCTACCATATGCTGAAGGCTTTTGTTATGGAAATAACTCTTTATTTTTTTGGCACTTCATATTATTGTTCAGCCAGGCTGGGCACTTCCACAAAAGAAAAAAAAAAACTGGAGAGAAATAGGGACAGAGACAAAGAAATATGTGTAGATCCTGAATGATTAGCATTGTTAATATTGCTGGTAGCTACAGCAGGTAATGAGCTAATGAAGTCCCTGATCCTGTTCAGCCTGTCCAAGGTTAAACGGCTCAGAAAAGGTAAAAGCAAAGGGATCTGCTCGCATGCAGTGTCTCATTATTGCTGAGATCTATATACATACATATTTACACTTGCTTTAGGAAAAACGGGAAAAAAAGCATTCACTTTCTCAGTCTCTTCTTCAGTTATCTCACTTTTCTGAACATTTGTGGAAAATATTTTTCGTAAAACAAAGAGATGGTGGTAGTCCTTTGGAATAGTATTTAAAAGAGCTCATCTACATTACATCAAGCTTTGCATAATTAGAATTGACTCTGAATTCAAGCCTTATTACAATGGAAAATATCCAGATGGATATTCATAACAGATAGTCTGTTGATTCTTCACAGCTGTGGGTGTGTCAGAAATATGAAGGGATGATTTAGGGGGGAAAAAAGCAGGATGAATGTCCATTAGGGTCAGAAATGAATAGAACGTGGACCAAGAACACCACAAAATGTGCTCCAGATATTAAAAATGAGAGACACTTTTACAGTATACTATTTTTCAAATAAATGCAGCAAATAAATGCAATGTATAAATCATCATATATCTGTTAGATAACATGTGTATACTTTACATATACTCTACCATTCAAAAGTAAGATTTTTTTTGCCTTTGTTTGCAGCATTTATTTGAACAATAATATACTGTAAAAATCATTTTCAATGTAATATATTTTCAAATGTAATTTATGACTACAGCAGCCTTACTATAGTCTTCTGTGTCATTTATTATCAGTGTTGGCTTTTATATTGTTGCTTAATATTCTTGGGAAAGCCATGACACCTTTTTCAAGGTTCTTTGCTGAATAAAAAAATTGGTTATTTGAAATTCTTTTGGTCCAATCCTATTTTTTTACTTTTACCTTTAATCTGTTTAATTAGTTTAAACTCCAAACCTTTGAATGGTAGTGTATTCTTATATATATATATATATATATATATAATAATATTATCATAATATTCTTTCATATTGGTCTGTCTAGTCTAGAATAAGGTACTATGAAGTATGTCACATTATCTTGTATATTTATTAAATGTTACACATGTAATGATTTATGTTTGTAATCACATCTACCAGTGATCAAGTGATTATTTTTTTTTGTAAAACATTTCCTGAAAATCTGTTCCAGAAGGTGCATTTTTAATCTTAATAGTTGTTTTTATGTTTCTGACACTGATGTCCATCAGCAATGAGTGTGAAACACCATGCAGAACTCTGCTAGGACACAGCGTGCCAATGTACGAGGTCAGGAATGGGTGGAAAAGATGCAAAGAGGAGAAGAAAAGTGGGAGGAGAAACTCATTATCTATTCCCCACAGGTTTTGGCCCATTACCGAGATTGTGCCGTCCTTTTTACAATATGCAAAACGCTGACAGAGCCTTTGGCTGGTGCTGCTCGACCTTCCTCACAAGGTCAAACTCAGACTCAATTATACTCTCAGACTACTGTCTGTCCACCAACACCTGTTAAGCCTTTAGAGGAGTGGACACAGCCTCATGAGCTGCATCATATATGCTGATGCATATTGTCCTATGCAAGGTTTTATTCCTCATGATGGTGCTAAATGTAAATTTAATTACAAAATAAGAAGTTTTGTTTACGCCAGGAGAGGCTAATTTACACTGGCACATTCTGATTGCACTTCTCATCCTTTCATCTCCAAACGTCATTCAGATCTTTATTATAAAGGCAGCGGCACGTTGGCACCATATGCTCAGATATTTTCATCAATGCTGCCATTAAGCCTCTATTTAAGCGCTCCTTTCTCCCAAACACTGAATAATCCATCCTGATTGGCCATTCTGTGGGGGGGTTATTATTTCTGGGTCTAGAATTTGGGACTTCTATTTCACATGTCACTGAAACTCACATGTCATTGTCTGGCGACCACAGCTTATGATGGGATTTATTTGGACAGCTAAAGTTAAATTTATGAAACATGTCATGCTGTGGGTTAGTCTTTTTAAAATTTCATTCAAAACTATTGCTGAGACATAAGACAGTAATATTAAGTCCGTGATAATAGTAAAAAATCAGTTAGAAAAAGGCTTATTGCTGCTGATTTTCTTATTAAAATGTTGTTTACATTTGTCAGTACAAAAAGAACGAGACTTTTATTATCTGTCGAGTTCGATTTGCAATTTCAAGGATTAATATAGTAATGTATGTTTTTGTTGGCGTTCACGTGTAAAAGAGATTTCTTGATGACTATATTGTTTGGCATTTGGCAATGAGATGAACTGTGATGTCACAAATGTGAGTGGAGTCACACATACACGCCATATGTAGACATTCTGGATGGTCTTAGCAAGAAATGGAGTTCTAGAAGCGAAGGAAATGGAGAGAATGACCTTTGAGATATTAAAGAGGTTTTTGTTTATTGCCCTACATTGACTGCTAACAGGACAGCTGTGATTATACAAGTTGCTGTACCTAAGAAGAATTATTGCCCATTAAACAAAGCATCACACCTGAATTCATCTGCTTTCAAACACTGCATACCGTCCCTCTCAAAAAAAGAATAAAATCCCTCTACAGCTGAATCATGCATATAAAGATTTTCATTAAAGAGCAGCATCTTAAAAGGTCAACGGCAGTTCAGTATCGAATAACACAGAATAATCAACCAAATAAATAAATAAATAAATAAGTAGATAGATAGGTACATAAATAATTAAATAAATAAATACACTTGAAATAAATAAGAAAATGAAAATAGTGCATAAATAAATACATAAATACTCAACAACAATACTGGAATGGTAGAAATGAGGTTTGTGTGATGGGCGCTTTGAGAGCGTGGACAGAGCAGAGGTTAGAGGTCATACCTGCCTCTGGGTGAGGTAATCATGGAGCAGGAAGACAAGGGGCGGAGCTCCAGGCAACTGAAGCACATGCAGTCTGTTTTAGCATGGGGAAGCCCAGCAGAGCAAGCAGAGATGATGTTGAAAGTCCCTGTCGTCCGTATTTTGAATGGTTTGAATGTTTGGAGATCATTGAAATGAGCCGTTTCCTCTGTATAGTAAAGACGGAGTGAAGGTCGCTCTGCTCAAATAGTTACTGGACATGATTGGCACAATGAATAAATAAATAAATAAACAAATAAATAATGGAACCAAGAAACTGCAGGAAACTTTGAATATAAAAATAACAATTATAAATAAAATACCAAAAGTGTAACAAAAGTTTGTACCTTTTCGGAGGTCTACGATCTTTTTTTTTTTTGTTCTTTTTTGCAAATACTGTCATTCACATTTTCATAAAAAGTTTATGTTGGCAGTTGCAAAAGAATTGAAAGTAAAAGAGCAGCATAAAAATACAAATTGATTTCATTTCTCAAAAAGCACAAACCTGTTGCTGTCTTTTTTATGTCTTTTTATCATTTACTATAAAACATCAGGAATCTAAATATTATTACTATTATTAATAGTATTATGTTCATAAAAATTTGCATGCCAGGCCTCATAATTGTATGTGTCTATATGAGAGGGTCTTTTTTTTTTACCAAAGAAAAAATCCAGCATCTATTCATTATTGTCTTCTTCTTATTGGGTTGGTTTGGTTTTTTCTTGGTGAAAATATTGCTTTCTAAAAAAGGTAAAGTGGGGTCTGTGAAGGGAGGCTGTGGGGGGAATTTTCGAGAGCGTTAACTCATCTTCATCCTTTTTCATTTGTTAATTCTCGGAGCCAGACTCGTCCTCATCTCCGGAGCCTCTGAAGCAGGCGGACTCGTAGTGCTTGTTCAGGTAGGACTTCAGCGCGAAGGTCTTATTGCAGCGCTTGCAGCAGTAGTGTTTGAAGGCCGAATGCGTCTGCATGTGCGCTCGTAAGTTGGACCTGTCGGCGAAGGCTTTCCCGCAGTGGGCGCAGGCGAAGGGTTTTTCTCCTGTATGTGATCGCATGTGCCCCTGAAGCAGCCAGGGCCGGCTGAAGGCTTTGCTGCACACATGGCATTTGTGCTTGAGGTCGTGAGTGAGGATGTGCATGGCCAACGCTGGCATGGACACGTAAACCTTGTCGCAGGTGGGACACTTGCGGGCCATCTTGCTGTCAAGGCTGCGGTGGGTCTGCTTGTGTCGGCTCAGGTTGGATGAAGTGGCGTAGGTCTTTCCGCACTCATTGCAGGTGTGTCGGGGACCTCCATTGTTCACCGCCGCCACTTCTTTCTCCTCATCGGTGGCTTTCCTTGTTTCTGCGACCTCTCCCTTCCTCCTCGAACGGCCGTCCGATATGAAGAATGCGTCCATGGTGTAGCCCTCACTGAGAGATTCGCTCTCGCTGCTGAAGTATCCATGGGCCGTGAGGCCGGACTGGGGGCTATCTGGGTGCTCCAGGTCCGGTTGGCAGTGCTCCCCTCCTCCACTGCTGACCGGAGAGTACAGCGGATCTGAGCTCAGCTTCATGTCGGCCTGCTTCTCCTCTGTGTATTCAGAAGAGCTGATGTAATCCTGAATGTAGCCTGCAGCAGAGAAGAGAACATGAATAGGTTATTAACTCATTGACCTTTCACTTCTACACTGAACTCCAGGTGTAAAGCAATTAAAGACACAGATGAAGTACACTGCAGACACAAGTAAAATGACAAAAACACTGTTAAAAAGGTTCTTTATTGGTTTCTTTCAAGAACCTTTAACATCAATGGAACATTTCCAGTCCAAAAAAGGTTCTTTTTGATTTTTTTTTTTAACGTTCTTCACACAAAGGTTCGTTTAAGCACCAGTCACTGAAAGCTTCTTTCAGGAGCCCAAAATAGTGTTGCATTGCTATGAATATTCCCCTTTTGGGTATTTTATTAATAGAGTGTGAATATGTTTTTCAGTGATATAGTTTTTATGGTGGAAACCAGTTTTTCTTGACTAAATTTGGTGCTGTTCTCTACCGATTTTTTATTTTATTTCCAGATTTGCCAAGAAGATTTGTATTAATTTATTCATTTATTTTTAACTTGTTTGATTTGACATAATACTTCTTATCGCAGCATTGCAACATTTGTTTTCACAGTAATAACTCTAGCTCACAATTGTGAGTTCACATATTGCAATGTGACTTTGTCTCTTTAGTGAGAGTTTATATTTCATAGTATGGCTTATATCTCACAATTGTGACGTTGTAACTTATTTGGATTTAAATTCTGGTAGCTAAATGTAGACTACTGCATAGCTCATTCATGTAAGTGTGTGTGTGATTGAGACCCAAAGGGTTTAACATGGTTAATGGCTAATTAAGCAGGTTAACTCTGGTGGAAGCATAAGTGTCTCTCTTTCTCTCCTTGAGATGATGAATCCACTCAGTCTCTCTTTTGCTTTGATGCAATTATCTGAGGGCCTCCTTAGAGTTTTTTGTTTATTTGTATGCACAGCATCTGTTAAAAGTGGAAGTAAAGGGAGGTTGACATTATGAATGGATTTTAACCGTTTTAAGGAAATCTGTACTTTACCAAACCACTTTCACTTCTCTCCCAGAGTTCTTTCCCAGATTTCAAAACACTGAAATAGTTCCAAACATTGAAGTACATTACAAATGTATTTCTTAATACAGGACGTCTTATTACCTTTTTATCTGCTGAAGCAAATAAACTCCCTCCTAACTTCTCTAAACTGATTATGGAGCCCTTTGACCATGAAGAGCGAGTCTTAATGCATGGTGAGGGTCATTCAGGAGCTCCTAAAAGGATTTCTGGCAGCTGTGGGGCTCAGACGTGTTTATTGCCATTGGAATTCCACCGACATAATACACCTTCCAAGGTGCCATGTCTTCAAGAAAATGCTTATAATTAAATCTATGTGCTAAAAGGGAAACCCAAAAGGCATTTAATGCAGTGCAGCATCTGTGTAAGCTAGTTATACAGTGAGACTGAAGACAGCAGTGAACAATAAGGATGCAGCTGGCCAGGAGGAAGAGCAACAGGATCAGTAGAGAGACTGAGAGGATGTTATTTGGGATAAATAACTACATTGTCCATGTGTTGTCTTAGGGGTTTTTCATAATCCTAATCATATTTCAGAACATCTGACTATAGGTATTCTTACCAAAGTAAAACGTTTGAATAAATAATCTGAATATAACTATAACATAGTACTACGATCCATAATATAAAATAAGTCATTCAGTAATGCAATATTCCTAATAAAATAACAGTATAATTATGTTTTCTGATTATACAGGACCAAGTTTGAAATAAAAGAATCTACTAAACAGAATTAAATATTATTGTGAATATAATTCTAATTCAATTAATAATGTAAGAAACTATCTATAATTTAGTCATTTTAACAGAATCAATAATAGTTTTAGTAACTTTGACATTTTTATGTGATTTTTTAAAGGTTCCTAAACATTGGCTCTCAGGAAGGATGGAGTTGTTTGTCCTTTGTTTAAAGAGCCCTGACGCTCGACCTTCAAGATGCAGACAAAAATGTCTTATAATGTGTAATTACAGGATTCAAACAAATTATTATAAAAATCAATCAAGGGGAACTAAATAATATACACAAAATAAAGAATGAGTGTGTGTTTCCAATGTTGTTATTGGCCATTAAAATACAGCACAATACAATATTTAATAACAACATGAATGTAATTTTAAAAGGAGCAGCAGAGCTTTATAGTTCTTGTAATCTAGCAATGACCCAAAAACAGATAAACTGTTGTGTCTGTTGTGATTTTTTGTAACAGGTGGGAAGATATCCCTCATGTCTTATCTCGCTTATCTGTGAAAAACACCATAGCAGGGCAGAGAGAGCCACACATCTGCTGCCCAAATCTGTCTGTGAGGACGCAGAGCTCTCTGGACTCCCTTTAGTCTCTCTAGAATAGCTCAGTTTAGCTCAGCCTGTCCCATCATGTCCGCTCAGGGATGCTGTGCGTGATGCTATGTGCCCTATTGTGTGTGCTGCTGCTGCTGCATCATGTGACAAAAGTCTGCTCTGCCTCCAGCTTCTCTTTCTTTCATCTCCCTCGTTCTCCTTCGAGCTGTACAGTACAGTCCTCAGATGTCTCCAGTGGCGTCAATGATGGCTGAAACCCTACCTCCCCCTCCACCACTTAGATTCATGTACCCGGAAGCAGGAGAGTGAAAAAGAGAAATAGTGAGATGAGGCAGAAAAGGAGGATGGGGGAGGAGAGCGAGAAAGAGAGAGTGCTGTTGGGAGGGGGGAGGGTTTGGACCGAAACTCAAGGGCAGTATGAGCTAAGGACAAACACATCAGCCCCACAAAGCAGCGTGTTAGCGTTAGCATTAGCTGTTACATACAACAAACTGGTATCAAGCCCGCTTCATACGGCGGTATTTGCATAAGCTGATCACGCTGCTTGACCTGATTTGTGTCGGCATGAGTCAAAAAAACAAACAAAGTCTGGGGGGCACAATGGAGGACGGGAATGGGGGTGAAAGGATGGAGGGTTTTAAGGATTAGTTCGCGACAGAACGGAAAGCTTTATGTAACATCTGTTGGACTCTACACACAATGTTCGAAACACACTACAGATATTTTTGTAGGCTAAACGTTTGGGAAAATTAAGCACATGAAGTGAAGCTACTGTATCTGTATTTAAAAACATGTTTAGGCAGCAAACTCACCATTTTCGCAAAGCCGGACGCCCAGGCTGGAGCGAGAGCGCGTAAAGGAGTCATCGAGATGATGATGGTGATGATGGTTGGACGCTGACACGGGAGACGAGGAGAAATCATCCAGTTTGATTTTCTTCACCAGGAATGAGCGAGGCATGGTTCACACACGGTCGCACAGACGCAGCAGAAATCCTTCACATCAGCCGCAGACAGAAAAAAATCCCGTTGAAAATCGTCCCGAATGAAATCCAGTGTATAAAAAAAGATCCACGTCCCAGAAACTAAAAAAAAAAAAACAGTGGCTAGATAAAGAAAAAATGAAGAGCATGCAGGAGAAGAGAGAGATGTCTGATGGTACAATACTGTGTGTGTGTGTGTGTGTGTGTGCCTGCTACTGTACTCTCAAACACACACACATACACCCGCTTACGCTGCTGAAAAAAATAAAAAATTCACTTGTTCAGCACTGGATAGCTCCTGGCCTGCAGCGGAGGCGGCTGAGAGGAGGAAGAGATAGAGAAAAGAGAGAGAGAGAGAAAGGAAGAAAGAGAGACAGACAGACAGAGAGAGGAGAGACTGAGAGACTAGCTGAGATCAGCAGTCAGGCTGGTTTTATAGAGGCAGACGGTGGGAGTGAGATCAGGTGGTACATCGCAATGGAGCTGCTCAGCATTAATCCATCAAACATCCCTCGGGACACACATCACATTACTACTGAACCGTCTGTGCCTTCACACACGCAGACAGACAGACCCCCCTCTGATACACTCCCTCCCCTTCACGAACACCCCCATTCTGTGAGAGAGAAAGGGAAAAAGAGAAGGAAAGGCCTGAAATGTCACACAGTCTTAAAATGAGTTGATACAACAACCAGCGTACATTCTGTTCGGTTTCGTTCTTCGTCTTCTGTCCCGTCTGTCTCGCTGACAGTCACGTCAAATGCTGGCAAGCTGTACTCGCTTCGTTTTTCTTCTGTAAATCTGCAGTGTCAACTAGAATTGGTGTGTGTACGGTTATATGCATTTGGCAGAACTCAGTGCGTTTGCATGTTTTCTGGGTTTCAAAGCCATGACCTTGCCATTACAAACACAATTATTATATATTTAACTTAATGCTTACTTTTATTTTTAAATTTGTAGTTATTTTTAGTAATTTTTTCATTTCTATCAGTGTTTTTTTATATATAGCTTTAGTTAATATTATTTAAATTTCAGTTTCATTTTAAGTTTACAGGACTTTAGCATTTCAGCTATTTGCCAAAGCAACAGTTTTCGAAGTTTTGAACATTATTTTATTTAAGCTTTATTTTTGTATTTTTTTTTAGTTTTAGTTAATAACAACAGCAATAACACTGTTTTAACTGTGTGCAGATTCTTGGACAGTAGTAAAGGATGATAAATGTTAGAAATGTTAGACTTTATGAATCAATGCAATTTTGAAGCAGATCTCCAGTACAGTTTGTCGTACACACACACATTTCTAGTGTGCACACTGATAAGTGCAGGCCGCAGTTACTATGAATGGAGCTTCATAGGACAGAATGATGTCGGCATCTGCCTGCATGCAACACCCTTTCTTTATGTTCTTTATGTCTTTGTGCTCACATGTAAAGCAAGTGGGAGTCTCTCAAACCAGCCCCCCATTCACTTAATGAAGTGTCTGAATACACCACACGCCACACTCGCTGTCCGTTTCTCTTCCTCTGAGCATTTGTCTGAAATAATTATTATACACACGCATATTCAATATATTTAGATTTATTTATTTTTTTTCAGATTGTCATATTATTCATAATATTTTGTATAGGCACATGCATTAAAATATACATATTATGTAAAATAATTTAAAATTCTAAATGTTTTATAATAAAACTAGTTTATTTTAATGTTTGCAACTGTTACATTATAAAAATCTATCTCTCTTAATAATAATATTTATAAAATATTACATTATATTTATATAATTAAATTCACATTAATATTAATATTTCATGTGTATGTGTGCCTGCTTGTTTATTTGCACATATTTAAGTATATCTGCAAACTTTAAATTTGTACATTTATTGTAGTCATATATTGTTTTATGCATTACAAATATGAAATAATATAAAAATAAACAGCCTATTGATTATATTTTTTTTGTCTTTATGTGCATAAACCAGATTTTATATAATATTATGAATATTACTATAATTGTCTAATATAAATATATTATTAATGGACTGCATATATAGAATGTTTATATGTAATTGTTAATTTATGTATACATCTTTACATATATGTGATATTATACATTTTATTATTTTATTCAATTGCATATTTATTTACATTTATCAGCGTGTACATTAAATATATTTACGTTTTTTAATCATCCATTTGTTGCAATCATCTTAATAATCTGTCAAAATCACTAAAATTATCAACAAGTGAAATGTTACAGGTTGCGTGTGACCCCCCAACCTCGTTCACACAAAGAGAAAAAATCCTGATCTTTCATTTGAGCATCTGGTCAGTGCCCCAGGACAGGCGGTTCCCTCCACACCCCCCCCACCCCAGTGCCTGTGGGCCAGAGGGCCAGATCAAGTCTGCCTGCTGCGTGCTATGAAAGGCTTTGGGTTTCATCCAGTGATTATTGTTTGGGGGGATTTACTCAGGATCTCCATCTTTCTCATCCTCAGATAAGGCTACTTTTTCCTCCCTCTTTCTCTCTTGCTCCATCACTTTATGCCTGTTTCCTCCTTCATCACTCTTTCTGGAATGCTTCCTGTTGCTCTGATCGCAGGTGTCTGATTCTCTTTGCCTCCGTTGTGGTTTCATTATCCGGAAGGTTCTTCTTGCCCTGCTCAAAGGAGAAACACAAAACCCACAGTGGGAGATGCTCTCCTCCTCTTTCCTCCTTCTCATTACTGTCTCTCTCCCTCTCATGTTCATTCTTCATATCCGGCATTCTCTTATTGTTTTGTGACTCTGTAATTCATAAAACAGCACGGTTCCTTTAAATGTTTTTCAGTGATGAACTGGATTAGATTTGTTAGTGTTTTTTTTTTGGTTGGCTGTTTTCAGTTTTCCCTGTTGAGCAATACAAGATCAGGACTTTCTTTAAACTCTTTCTTTGGTATTTCATCATCTTGAGCGTAAAAAGGAAAGTGCAGGCTATGTTGACCCAAAACAGCTGTTCTTGTTTCTGTTTTCTTTACCATGATCCAAATTGTAACTTTTCCTTGCTTTTAGCCTCTCATTATTAACCAAATAGGGACAATTTACTTTGAACTAAATCAGGTTAGCAGTCTTATTTGATTTGACATGAATGAAAATGAATTAATTCTGAGAACTCGAAAGTGTTGGAGCAGTGTGAATTATTCTAATTGAATGGGATGACAGAAATAATTGATCTTTGTGTGAAAAAGAGGTCACCGGTGAAGAAGATTTGACACCTGTGGAAGGGCTTTACCTCTAATCACATCACTTCCTCTGTGTTTCACGTGGTGGAGAGTAGAGCCTCTCTGGGGCTGAGAGACACGAGCACAGGGGTTTAAAGATAAAGAGAGAGAGTATAAAAGTCCAGGATATTAGAGAAGAAAGCATCCCTCAATCCCTCAGTCTCTAAAACAGGCTCCAGAGATGCCATTTTGGGCCAGATGACAAATGGCTCCTGTCTGCATCGCTGAGGGAGAGAAGCATGCTGGGAGACTGCTCATTTCCACATAATTACCCTCCTTCTTTCTCTCTCAAGATTCAAGTTCCCTCTTTCTACCTCTGTTGCTCTTTTTTTTTTCTCTGCGTTGTCCTCCATCTCTCCTTCTGTATTCTCTGTCAGTACTAGGAGAGTTTCTGCTCTTAGGCTGCATCTGTTCAACAAATATGTGCAATATTGATTTTCATTTTTCTTGTTTGTAGAGCACTTGAAGCTGAAGTTCTTTGACAGCATCATGTCCGTCATCTTACTGGTCGAAACCTCTTGGGTTTCTGTGCAAAGCAACAGGTTTTGGTGAAATTAAAATAATTCAGATTTATACGTTAGGATTTTTGGTCATTATTCAGATGCTTTAGTATATATATATATATATACATATAAAGAGTTTATTTTCAAATATATAACTCATCATGTTTTTTATTATGTTCTATTATGTTTTATTGTGTTAGTTAACTGTATTTTTTAGTTATTTTTTAACCTAATCAAAATAAGGTTGATTGAGATGAATTAGAATGCAGAATGTGAAACATGATATTTGACAATTGTTGAAAGAGTTATCTGTTTTTGCAAATGATCTCTTCATATATTATTGGCTGGAATTATACTGAAATAGAAATCCTTGTCATTTATTTAGATTTTTCAAACAGTGTAGGGATTTTTTTAAGATAATCTTGTAAAAAAACAGCAAAATATAATAAAAACAATTGTCAAAATAATATTCAAAGGCAAATTGAAGACTTAAAAAAATGATATTCCCTGCATTGCAAGAGACAAATTTTCTTGTCGCTTGTAAACTATAAATATGCTAATTTAAAATAAAAGAATAGAGGCTTGCAAATTCTTAGCTGTTATTTCTTATCGTCAGCGAATTTTATAATGGATATAAAATGTCATTCATAAAGTAAGCTAACAGTTACTGTTCAAATTTCCTGACATCTTGATAAACAACCAAAATGCAGCTGATTCGGCTCGGGTCTGAAATGTTGCATACATAATTGATGCCGTTAGTTCCTTCTCAAAACGTCTTCAGAGAATGAAGGACCCTTCAGCAATGCCTGCACTCAGCCAAATTACACTTAAGTACCTGCTCAATATTTTAACAGGACTCTGGAGTGGAGGGAGTTAAATGATCGGGTGTTGGACGCAGGTGCCTTTATGTATCACACAAGTACCAGGCAGAAGCTCTTGATGGCACGTCTAATGGGCCTCTTAGTTAAATACGATCTATTCAAATCCTAAACCTTGAATAACCCATTTAAACCACACTCTAACACTTCCCACACACTAGACGCTCAATTTCATCACATTTCCTTCCGCTTTCATAGCTGTACATTTACACAATATTTTTGTGAACAATTTTATTTCATGCAACTTTGAACATTCGGTAGCACTAGATGAAGTGTCTTAGTCTGAGGTTCCCCTCAGCTAGCCTTTAAAGAGACCCTCAGTGCAGCCGAAAACAGCTCTTCCAATTCTAGAACTAACTAGGTTATTTAATTTTTTTTAACTTTAAAAATGTCAATGCACCTCAGCTCATAACGTGCAGCGTTGACGTGTTTCCTTTAAATTATACTAAGGTCAAATTCATATACGGTATAATTTAAAGTTAAGAGACAGTAAGATTTTCTAAACCAATGAATACTTTTTTTCAAGATTAAATGAATTAAAAGTGACAATTTAAATGAATTGTTTTTAATATGCATGTTTTATATCACTGTTTAAGACAGTGTCAACTAGTAATTACTGTTATAAATGCTCATGCGGGGAAATGTGTAATATTAATCTGTGCCTAAAATAACTGATCAGATTAGAGACCGGGTGGGGTGGTTCTGATCCTCTGTTTTGTTCTAGTGTTGATTTTCCAGCTTGTCAATGAGCAAATTGACTTGAATCTTCTTGATTTTATTGGAGACTGACCCACTGAACCTAGAGATCTATATACACCTGCTACCCAAAACACACACACACACACACACACACTTAAAAAAAGCTAATAGAGGGAAGAGAGAGAGTGAAAGACTGTGTAAGCGTGCAGACGAAAGTGGTGCTGTTATCTAGTAAATCGGTGAATTGAAGCATCCTGCAGAATATGTGATGAGTGTGTGCTGTGTTTGAGTGTGTGGTGGGGGTAGGGTGGCAAAGGAGGGGTACTCTTTGTTCCCAAATCCATCTGCTGGAACCTAACAAAGGGTAGTAAGGGAGGAGGAAAGAGAGGGAGACAGGGGGTTTATGGGATGAGAAACACCACACAGATTGCTTGATGTTGAACGCTTGGTGTGTATGTGTGTGTGTGTGTATTAAAACAATTTAATCCAGTGCTAAAGTGATGGCAAGGTAAAAAAACAAAATGGGAGCTGTCTGCTATATTGTTGTTGCAGCTGTAAATAATCTTGAACCTTAATTAACACTTGTAAAAAAAAGAGAGAGACATATATTGTCTTTGAAGGACACCTCCTATTGTACTTGAAGCTCTGTGTCCCTCACTGCAGTAAATATAAACGCATCCATTAGGTGCTGTGGGGAATTTATGAATGTTGCTTCAGTCATTTTATGGGTTATAACAGGTGCTTTTATGCTTTTTTCATCAGCATTCTCACCAAATTCTGACATGTGTGTGTGAGGGACTGGATGTGTGGAGGCTCAAATGAACTCGATTATGACCCTGGAAACATCACTGATTTGGCTAGGCATGAGATTAATTACCGCACCACCCAGGAGCACATTAGAGCGCTTTATTAGTCATATTTCCATGTGAAGTCATTGACAGGGGAGGAATAACATCCTGTTTTGAGTTATTTCAGAACTGTCAAAAAAAGTATTCAAAAGCTTTCCAGAGTGCGTGGAGTAAGAAAGGTCAGTGCCTTATTTCTGATCCATACAGTTTCAAAACCTCTCTTTTCAATCCCTCAGCCATTTTTTCTCTCTCCCTGCCTTGAAACATTAAGGTCAACCTTTGTAAATGTTTTCATGTGTGATTTCATTGTATAAGGAGGCATTTTAGGCCTGAGGCAGTTGAATTAAAGCTGCAGTATGTGATTGCAAAAAGTAGACCAATCGCTTAAAACCAGCTGGACCATAACCTTAATCCAGAATGAATAGCCTTGTCCAGGTTTGTGTGTGTGTGTGTGTGTGTGTGTGTGTGTGTGTGTGTGTGTGTGTGCATTTGTGTGGACAGGTTTTTATATCCCCGTGGGGACCAATTGTCCCCACAAAGATAGGAATACTAGTAAATTTTGACC